>JAYKQN010000011.1:4117500-4232500 GCA_036785175.1 Eupleurogrammus muticus
TGACAATGATATCAGATTTCATGTTCTGAAAATGCTGGTGATTGTTTTTAAAGAGCGAGTTAAACGCATGTGACGTCCCCTCTATAGACTGAGCTGGTTGGTTGTTTAAAACCGAGTTTCTCCATGAATTCAATGAACAATATGTAACCAAAGTGAAAAAAATTAAGATTTAGAAGAATGATAATAATTAATTATTTGATTTGTTTTTTTCCTCTTTAGTGCTGTTAAATTTTTACATAGTTTTAACTGTGTTGTATAATAATGCGAGTGATGTTTAAAATAGATTTTCTTCCAAATTTTGCTGCATAAAATCTGACTTTTTTTTTTTTTTTTTTACATCAAAAGCAAAAATAACCAAACATGAATGAAGCATGACCTGGGTTTGGTTTTATCTGAGTGGGATGACAATGGACAGCCTTGACCTGTGTGTGTGTGTGTGTGTGTGTGTGTGTGTGTGTGTGTGTGGGCATGTGTGTGTGTGGACATGTAGGGCATGCACACATGATCTAATTGAATCAGTCTGTATATTAAGTAAGCTGTACTGAAATATGGACAGGTAATTGCACATTATAACCTTTTGGAAGCCAATTTAACAGCTCACATTTTGTGTGTACATAAACATAAAATATGTTTTATGTTTTCATGGGTGGATTGGCATAAAAACTAGGTCTGGGAGATGGATTGAGGTAAGTGTGTGTGTGTGTGTGTGTGTGTGTGTGGGGTAGGGGGTGCTGTGTAAGAGCTGCCCGAATTGTAGTGACATATGGCATAACCAGAGGCCTACGGAAGGCTGGCACTGTATTTAAAACTGCACCCTTCACAGATTTGTCTTCACTCTCAGGGTAAAACAAAAAAAACAAGAAAAAAACAAACCCATCTCACCACACTAATAAAATTATATTTTTTTAAGTTCACTTTCACCGAGATGCTAAAGGAATGCTCCAGCACCTTTCAGTTTGGTTAGCAGCAGGCTGTTAATCCACATCATGCTTTCATCCAAAAAACAAAGAAAGGATCATTGAAAGCACGAGTATCCACATAATCTACAGACAATGCACAGAACTGCGAAATGCATCACAGCTGATTGGATGAATAAAATATAAAAAAACAACAAAAACATGTACAGCCTTTTAAATCATATGTTACTGCTGATTGTTTTTCAGTGATTTTGCATGACGGACACTTGTCCCTAATGGAGGAGCCGTACCCTAGTGACCTACAACCCTGTTGACTCCGACGTCCTCTGGCACGTTTTGCTCTTCTCTCCCGTTTGAGTTCACCGACGCGGGAAGCCTGACGTCATCCTTTAACCGTTTCATTACCGCACACGGGGGGGTGGAACAGGAGGCCCAGGGCGGATTCTCCTGCAGCCCTGCAGGCTCATAATGGAAACGAATGAGAAACGTTCCCCTTGAATTAACCACCGCTCTGAGGCTTCCAGTAGAGTCTGATGATATAAGGAAGGGGCGGAAAACGTGTTCATGCAATGCATATTTGCTGCAGTTCAGAGCAACATCTTCTCTTTTTGGCACGATTTAAAGCATTTCGCCTGTTTCGCTCTTTCGTTCCGCTTAAGATGAGACTCAACAGGTAAAATCAGTTTTTCCATACACTTAGCAATCTGGCTTATTTGCTTCCCTATCATGTCTTTTCCTCAGATAATGAAAATGATGGTGGAAAAAAAATCCCACATTTAGGTTTTTTTTGGACTTTGTCTCATCCATGTTGCATCTGTAGATTTATATATATATATTCTTTTTTTTTTATTTCTAAGGGCTTTGTGCATAAGTCATCCACAACTTCAATTATAGGACATTTTATTCCAAAAAACAAGGAAAATTGTCCCAAATTATCAAAATTAAAAGCAGAATTTTGAACCCATCTTTACCCAATGTTAACATTACTGTACTGATATTTTATGTAAATTAACACATATTTACTAATATTACAATACCTCATTTGCATATGATAAACAGGCTGTTTCAGAATAATGGAAAACTAATACGCAGCATAATTGTTTAAATTTAAGGAGTCAAATGAAGAAGTTTCATGGTAATTACTATTAATTTTTTTTTCCTGTTCACCTGTAGTGTCTCACCATTTCATACCAGATATGTTAAATTACAATCAAATAGTTTATTATTCTATGTAAATTGAATATATTTAACATTTTTCCTTCTTTTTCAGTTATACCATTTGACATTTTGTGCCTGAAAAAATCACACAATTGTGACTTTTGTATAAAAGATTTAAAAATAGATTTTTAAATGACAAGAAACCAACATAAACATGAAATGTTCATTTAGAGAGACCCGATGAGTGCTTCTTGAAACTGTATTTTAAAAAGTTTCCGACTTTCTCATCCCGTCACTGACTTTTATAAGCGCTCCGGTCGACGCTACGTTCAAACACCTTCTGATCTCTCGCCTCGCGCCGTCTCACACATCAAGAGTCATGTTGCCTGACCTTGCACATCTGGATCATGGGTGTCTAACACAGCTGTTGAAGGTTTAACAACACGGAAACAACATTGTGCCTCCGTTATTAATGTTGTTACCCAACATCTGCAGAGAGATGATGCTCCCATGGTCATGTGACCACCGTTGTCTCTTCTTTGAGAGAAGAAAAGGGGGTTTGTGGTGTGGTGGATTCTCTCCCCCCCCCCCCCCCCCCCCCCCCCCCCCCAGCTGCAGGTTTGAGGAGCGTTGCATAAGCGTCACATGGGCCGGAGTGGGCAGTGATCATGTAGATCAGATCAGGGTGCCAGACACGGGCCTGCAGGCCCCGGCCCGTCCACGGCGGAGTCAGGTCAGCTTCTCATTCACGGACCCACCCTCCACCCCACCCCCCCACCCCGTGCGTTCACTCCGCACAGCTCGCGCTTTATCCTCTTTCTCTCTCACTACACCCGGAACGCTTGTTAGGGCTGATTTATGAGGATGTTCTGATCTCTCCTGCCAGTTTGATGGAAGGAATAATACCAGCGTATTTCTGTTGGCAGCGAAACGCTGCGGAGGAAGACGAGAAATGTTGTCCGGCTTACGCGCTGAGAAGAGGGAAACGGTGTTACGCTGCAGAGCTGGAACTTCTGAAACCACAGCGATGGCTGTCCGTTATATGTTAAACACAGGATAGGTTGCATATGTCCAGTTATTTGGTCTTAATATGTCAGAAAGGTGCAACCTGTAATATTTAGTTTGTCTTGATCAACGGTCAATGACTCTTAGACTATTTAAGACGTTTTCTTCAAAATAATCAAATATTAAAATAGCTGCAAATTAATTAAGGTTTCAAGATTCCTTAACTTCTGTACAAAAAAACGCAATTCACAACAGTACAGAGTATGTCTGAAGGCACAAAGTAACAATCATAACAACTGATAATAAAAGATTAAATATTTCAAGTAAGATAATCTTTCATCATTACTAGAAATTAGTATAGTAAGTGCTATAAAAAGAGTCTTTCAACTTAAAGTTCGCCTGAAATGAAAATGAAATCTTTTTAGATCAGATCTGATTGATCAGATTGTTTATTCATTTAATTATAGTTGCAAAAGTATTAACAACAAAAAGAAAGTTTTTTTGTATTTGCATATAAAGAATCAATCAGTTTCTTATTGTAACGGGTGGCACTCGTCATCTCACTTAGAAAAATTCAGCTGTCAATCAAGGCTGTGATGGACACGCCCATTTTTCAACAAAATTTCTGATCGTTTAATTGATTAATTGGGTGTGGAGCTGCTAAAATAGATGAAATGTTCAAACAGCTGCTGGGAACATATGAGGAGGTATCACCCTGCTTTCACGATTTAGCAAAACCAAAAAAAAAAAAATGCAAAAAAACGTCAGCTTTGCTACTCCAGGTTTCCTCGGAGGAATCTCCCAGCTAGAAGTGAACATCTGAGTATAAAATACTTGTTAAACGCAACGGCAGCCTCACCCACCTCTCTGCTGAAGGTGCAGGAGACAGGAGGAATGATCAATAGCTATTGTCAGGCGTCGTCTGAGGATGCGCGGCTTCGTTAAAGAAGGCGGTTTAAGAAGCCTGATATGTTGATGCGTCGCACGCAGCTGCAACAACAACAACAACAACAGCGACGAGGACGAACAAGGAAGCACGTTGAAACGCCAGGAAACGCTTTGATGAGGAGAAACTTTTGGTTATGTGATGCGTGGTGAAGCAGCAGCGACAGCATCCAGCCGGCCTATCGCCGTCTCCCATCGCTCTGCACGCCGTCGTAAATCCAGCTCAGCCAATCACCAATCACTTTATATGACATGTATATGCTTTTTTTTTTTTTTTTTTTGCATGAGCTATCCAATTAAAAACGCCCTCTGCAAGGCCTAAACCCGTTTTTTTTTTTTTGTGTGTGTGTGTGTGTGTGGTTGCCATTGTGCCCCCCCCTCCACACACACACACACACACACACACACACACACACACACACACCAACCGCCCCCATAGCAAATGGCCCTGCTGTCATATTAATTTCACATCCCAATGGCTGATATTAGTTCCGACATAAAAGTGATGAGCCGTATTTCAGTGTCCGGGGCCGATATGACTCCTAACGATACGGGGGCCCCCTTTTTTTTTTTTTTTTTTTTTTTTATGGATCTTCAAGTATGCATGTTATCACTCTCGCTGCCCACCTGACAAGCCCGCAACATCTGCCAAAGATAAAACTTTAACAATGCTAGATCATTGAAACAAGAAGGCCCTAAGTGTAGGGGGTGGAAAAAAAAAAAAAAAAAAGGGAGAAACGGTAGCAGGCACAGTCAACATGTGCTCGGAAATCCTCCTCCAGTCGGGTTCTGCACAGACGAGTTTCCCAAACATTTACACATACATTTTTTTTTTTTTAAAGTAAAGCTGGTGTTTTACTAACCATTTATTTTACAGTCCACTTAATAGCTGGTATTTACTTAGAAAGTAGATGGTAGCTAAATATAATTGTTAGAAAAGTACCTAAACGGGTGGATCATGAGTTATTACCCAAAGTACATTAAAACATAGCAGGAAACCAGATTATAACATTACGGCTTTTAAAGGAAGTGAATTTCTCTTATTAGTACAGTGCCACGCTTTCATACTTGGAAACTTGATGGTGGAGACGTGATGGTTAAATAAGTATTCTGCTGTTGCTCAATCATGCGTCATAGTTGCTCATGCAATGTTTTCCGGAATCAATCATTTCAGTCCCTCCCTTTGATTTACATTCATTCATTTTCTGGTACAAAAATCGCATCCGATATACTCAAAGTACCGTGTCTTTTCTCACTAGGCAATCATCCTCTTTACTTTACTAACACCTAGATTTCATTCAGCCTGTAGTTCCCTGGTATGTTTCCATGTACTATGTAATTACTTAATATGCACTATCCAGTTGTTTAGGTACTTTCCTAACAATTATGCTTTGTTACCCTCCATTTCCTGGTTAATACCGCATAATTAGTGGACTGTAAAATAAAAGGGTTTCCTCTGTTTATGCACACATACGTGTCATTATATAGTTTTAATTCCTGTGGTATTTATATTGCATTTCCCCACCAATACTTTCGGTTTTGATGCTGAACGCTGTCACATCCCCCGAACCACAAGAGCCGCAGTGAACCCTGGGACTCGTGTATACCGTCCATTGTTGTGTCTGCCCACCCATAACATGTCCATTCACCGCCGCACAATACTGTCTATTAACGATTATATGAGTTGCTGTAGCCTTGGTGGTGAATAGAAGTCCCACTGTGTTCCACGGGGGACACCATCAGTCTCGATCGCCATAACTTTGGGACACGACTCGCGGCTCTATATGTATTGTCCCTGAATGCTGTGGAGGTTCTTGTAACGGCTCATGACTGAGATATTCATCTGAAACCGTGGTCAGACACGGTTATTACCTTTATAAATTGTAGTCATTTTCCCTGTGACATGTCGTATGATTTTAATGTTTGTGTCAGGGTGTGTGTTAAGGCTTCGGGCGAATGTTTTCAAGCTGAGCCAGCTCTTAAAATCTTTCCATAGTCATCACTTGCATTTCGCCCCCATGAACTCTCACCGATCAGAACCAGGAGAAACACTCCCTTGTTTCTGTTTTTCTTCGGGGCAAAGTGGCAGCGCAAGATATTTAGGAGATTTAAGCCGTCTTTGTGGAGCGGAATCCTTCTCCCGCCTCCTGAACGCACTACCTCCGTCTTCTCTACACGTAATTGTACTTTAATAGGGGGAAGAGGTAGGTTTCCATCAAAGGGGTAATGAATAAAACATCCGCTGAAGTTATAGCCTACAAGATTTCCTCAGACCATTTGTTTTCCGTGCCTTTTCAAAAATAATCCTCCATGGAGTTGCACAGTTTGTCTGACATCAATTATTTCAAATAAGACAAACTGCTCTCGTTAAATCTGATACACACAGCAGGACAGATGTGAATATTCAATAAAACGCATAAAACTAGAGGTTAAACACCCCCACCCCCCAAAGTAGAGGAAGTTTCCTGGTGCTCATACTTAACTTACGTTTATTTGTCATGCACAGACTTAGAGGAACTAACACAGTATTTCTGCGTGAATTTGCTGAGAGATTCGCTTTCATGTAATTTGATTAGTGGACCAGGATTACAGCCAGCCCTTCCTCATTTATACTAATACGAAGAAGAAAAAAAAATAGGCTATACATGTTTGCTATCAAGGAGACAATATACCTATGCACAGGCACACTGAGAGATAAAGCACGCACGCACGCACGAGTCTCATTTAATCCTTTATGATGCGCCTGGAATTTGTAATGATTTTAATTAGGAAAGGTGCGGCAGGAGTCTATGCCGTGGCAACGCTGACACTCCAGGGTGCCGGGAGCCAATTAAAAATATGTGCAGATCAAACAGCCCGCCCCCCTCGCCCGTGCACGGCTCTCCCCACGGAGCCCAGCGCCGCTCGCGGAGGTTACGGACGAGCCCGGGGCCTCCAGGCCGACACCCCCCAACCCGGGGTCCGAGGCGAGCCTCCGATACCCCCCATTAGCTGCGGATTACAGCGGGCGACCGACAGGCCGAGCGGCGAGTACGAGTCCCCCTCTCCCTTCCCCCCATGTAACACACACACACACACACACACACACACACACACACACACACACACACACACACACACACACACACACACACATGCACATAAGAGAAATTCCTCAATTCACACACACAGAAATCCATTATTTTTCCACAAGGGAACTGTTTCAGCCCAATTCCCCCGACCCGCACTCTGACTGAGAACATCGCGTTAAATTAGAATTAGGTGACAATTTAGAGCAACAATTAAAAGCTGGTATTAATTACACCGTTCCTTTTGTTTCCAGCAATCCCTGTGATGTTGCCAGAACCCCCACCCTACACGCTGAAATAGATCAATTTAAATGAATCCAAAAAGCTACTCATATATATATATATATATTTCCAAATGTTAATATTCTTGAGGAATCCTTAATCTCTGTCATATCCGTTAGCCCTCCTCCCCTCCGTGAAGTCCCTCCTCACTCTATCATTAGGCGTTTCTGTCTCTGGTGATTAATGATACTAATGAGCATGTGCAGCCATTCACTCTGCCACACATTATTCTGTCCTGTGGCCTGTAGGCCATGAGCCACGTCCTCCTGACAACGCCGAACACGGCTCCCCGGCCGCACGCAGACAAGCAGTAATATAAACTTCTTGCTTTTGCAATATCTTTGTTAAAGAGGCGAGGGGGGTTGCACACACACACACACACACACACACATAGACACACCAGCATTATGCAGAAACATGCTTACTTTCATTTTAACCCATAAGAACCCAGACACATTTCTCCTTCAAGGAAAATTATTTGGGATAAAAAACAGACCAAATATAATGGAACACGTTTCCGCAACTTTTTTCTTCTTACTCCCAGTATCAAACATCTGGAAAGACATATATATATTTATATATTTATATTTATTCCTCGCTTGGCAGCTTTTTCTCTGTATTTCCTCAACATACATCAGTTATAACTTTGCTGGTTAGGTTTAACAACACATTATTTGATCAACAGAAACTTTATTATTTAATAAAAAAAAGTGAATCAGCTAAATTAGTTGAGGAACTCTTCCATGACTATTTCAAGGTATAAAGCTCGATGTGGCATATTTTCCTAACTCAAGGATTGTGGCCAGATTAAATGTAATCTAGGACAAGTTACCAAACCATTAGCAAAGTTATTGAATGTTTAAAAAAAACATGAATGACATACAGTAGATGCATTGGAAGCAGACTAATAATAGTAAAAATAATACACAAATACCCTGCATATCTATTGGTTTAAAAAAAATATGACAATAAATATATTTAATTTTGTTTTTCACCCTTCACCTCTTTGCTTGTGTGTCCTTGCAATAAGCGTTAGTTAATATGTGATAAGGCCCTTGTAGAATGGTTATTATACTAGTATTACTATGTCTTAAAGACTTTATATTGTGTGAATAATGCTATGTAAGTGTTAATTATGGTACATCGTTAAGAAATGTATAAGAACTTATACAAAACTTGGGAAAAGTTTGTATAAAAAACGATCAATACCTTAAAAAAAAATTAATTTAATGCATTGTTGTCACTTTATGCCCAGTAGCTGCTAAGTTAACTATTAATAAATGCATATTTATGCTCAATAAGCTTGTAGTTATTAATAAAAGTATGCTAATCTAAAAATAATTATGTGCATAACGTTACAAGGACTTATTACATATTAACTAATGCTTATTACAAGAACCTTTATAAAAGATATATCAGAATTTGCAGCTGTGGCCATTCTGAGAAATTGAGGAGACTCAACTTTCTTGTTCGGGAAAATGCAAAAGAAAAGAAAATAGCCAACCCGTATTTTTGAAGGGCTATATTTGTGGAACACGATCGCTCGGTTCCTATTGACTCAAGAAGGACGGACAACGGAGGGACGTGGCAGAGGAAAGAAAGTGAAAAATGGATCGGAAAGATGAGTGAGGGCGGGGCGCGTCCTTAACCATCGCCGCTTCCTGTCCGGAAAAGTCCATTCATCATTTTCACGTCTTGGTGTCACGGTTTACTTTGGCAATCGCTAGAAAGTGTGGCCACGATGACACGCAGGATTGATGAGGTGCAGGCGGGGGAGGCTAGCAGGGGTTTTGGGTGGAGATGGTCAAACCAGATGTGGTGTGAGATGGGGGCCGGGACGGAGCAACGAGGGGGGAGGAGAGGGGGGGGGGCACGATGAAGGTCACGATGTCACCGCCGGCCCCCCGTTAACCGCCCGGTTAACGTGGATGTCGGCGAAACACAAGCTTCCATACGGTGCTGCCGACCAACAAACAGGCTTACCCATGACGAGAAGCCTTTTTTTTTTTTCCTAGGATGGCAAAGACCGCATGACCCGCCCTGCTCTTCTTACCCTAACCCGAACCAACACGGCTACGACGACTACGAGCCAATCAGAGGCTTTGGGCAGGTCCTGGAAAAAAACAAATGGTGACGTGGATGTCATTTTTTTAACAAGGCATAATGTAAAAACAAATACACAATTGCAAGGCCTAAACCCGTTTGTAGGGTCTATCAAAAAAAGATTTTTAAAAACCCCAAAGACATAAGGCTACACACAGAAGGGAAACTCACTTAATTTATAATAATGCTTTAATATCTACAGATTGACTTGACTAAACGTGATTTGTTAACAGGTGATGTTTAGAGGTGCTAGTTCCTGTACAGACAGCAGCGTAGTAGCTCAGCTAGAAAGTACACAAAGTGCTGCGGGGATGATGTTTTTTTTGTAGGTCAAACCGGCAGATAACATCACCCTGGATCCCTTGACAATCCCCTATGGGATTTTTCCATTGGATTTTGGATTATTGCAGAAAAGCGCTACAGCAAACCAAACTTTAGGGGTTCTCGGCTGTTTTGTTCAGCAAGACGGAGTCTGACCGAACCGAAGCTGCACGATTGTGATTTCTGAAGCGTTGCAATGCAATAACTGGAAATGAAAAGCAACATCACGTACGTGTAATTCGATGTCACGCCTGCAGCGTGATGGCATTTAATGCTTCGCTAGTCTCATTTAGCCACTTGTTAGCACTTTTAGGACATAAAACTTAGTATTTACTGATATATTTTATTTCATGGCATAGGACAAAATGTTAAGTGTTTAAAATTATGAAATATTCAATACTCACTTTTGATTCTTTTTTTTTTCTTGGATTATTTTATGATTAAATTCAATGTAAAAAAGTAGAGGTAGAAAATGTTATGTAGCTTAGTAAAAGTAAAAGTACTCATTCTGCAGCCTCTGTCTTATTATAGTCTAATATAGTAAAACGTATTTTTCACACTATTATTGGAAATTATTGACAATACGATACATCCTCAATATGTGTAGCATCTTACTTCCAAATAATTTTGCCTGATGCTGATTTAATGATTAAATTAAATATTTCCACACTGTCAAATTCTGCTAATTTATTAGCAACAGCAATAATGTTGCTGTTCATTAATAGTAATATACAAATAACTCGTTCGATAACTACTATAGTGAACTGTCTCTCATAGATCCTGAGTGTGAGGCTCCTGTCTGTGTCTCATACGTACACCAGTGTGTATTGTTTGACTCCCCCTTGTGGTGAGATGTCACACAGCAGCCTCTGGGAAGGAACTGCCAGACAGATGTACGTGCGCAGGGGGGGGGGAACCGAACTCAAACTGAATTACGTTACAGCTAAAAGTGGGCTAATATCAGAAGGTGTCCCCCCCCCCCCCCCACACACACACACACACACACTCCGCCATGTAGTGAATCCCCTGCTGGCACCGGGCGTACTCCGCAGAGTGTGGCTCTCCCAACCCGGTAGCTGATCAGAACCAGGTGGGTCGGCCTCCATGTGCTTTCCATTTGTGCGCAGGATGTAAATGGATTCAATTAGATCCAAATGCACAACCTGTCAGCCGGGGGAGGGAAGTGGCACACTTTCAAAGGCCATTAGATTATGGACAGGATTTGGAATAAAAACTTCACTGGCCCGGGATTGTGCCATTAAATTGGTTGATGTGAAACTATTGAAGTGATTTGAGCTCGCATGCTGACTGCGCGCTATTCATGTGGGCACAAATTCTGTGTCACACACACACACACACACACACACACATACTCCCAAATTATCATCAGCAACCCCCCCACCCACACACACACACACACACACGTGCAAACACACAAACGGCATGCCATTCATAACGCTGTAGTATATCCTCAGACATATATTGCCAGTGGCCTCGCAAACTTTAGCTGCATTACAAGAAGGAGCTCTTACAGCTTTAAAGTGGAATGGCTCCATCAGTCATGGCTGTTAAGAAGCCCGGCCGTAAAAATTAAAGACTTCCAGCAAACTGACCAACTGTAACACGTCTCCTTTGTTTTGATTGGCTGGAATAATACGATGTCTACTGTTAACATTCTGTTTCGCTCACTCTGGTCTCTGTAAACACGCGGAATGTGGAAGGAAAAGTGTTGCATTCACCGAGCCTCGAAGCTGCGTTTCACACGCTTTCACACCAAAAGATGTGTTACATGCAAGTACTCAGATCCTTTACTTTAGCAAAAGTAGAGGTACAAAATGTCATGCAGCTAAAAGTACTATAACTGAACTGCATTTAAAATAGTAAAAGTAAAAGTACTCAATCTGCAGCGTCTCATTATAGTCTAATATAGTAAAATGTGGATGTCATTTGATGTGGAACCAATTCTAAATGTGTTTTCACACTATTATTGTAAATTATTGACAATACAATATGTGTAGTATCTTGCCTTACAATTGTTTTTTTTCATTACTATAACAAGAAAAGAATAAAAAAAAGGGAAAATAGTAAATAAAATATTGAATATAAATAAGGAAATAAATAAATGAACACATAACTGCATACATATGTGCATCCATGAAAATGATATGGCCAAATCAATACATAGATTGTGTGTGTGTGTGTGTGTGTGTGTGTGTGTGTTATAATATATATAACATAGTATATATATTATATATGTGGATCATATGTTTGTTTAATACCTTTTATATAGCGCCTTTTTACGCAAAGTGCCTAACACTATTTCATAATTTAACAGTAAGAATATTATAATTTAATAAATGAATAAATCTGCGTCTGAGAAAAGGAACTAAAGCTGTCAGATATATGTAGTGGAGAAGCGACTACGATATTTCAACTCTGCATTGCAACATTTTCCTCGGGAAAATGCAGTGAAGTGGAAATATAAAGTAGCAGTAAAAGAAAATACTGAAGTCAAGTACAAGTACCTTAAAAGTGTGCTTAGTTATTTTCCGCCATTGTTTGCATGCAACTAACCAACCTGAATTAGAGCTGGGGTTGAAAACAAAGGACTTGTCACAGACAGGAGACGGTTTGTGGAGCTCTATGGTTTCAATGCGGAGCGCTTACTTCGCAGGCCTGATATAGAAGTGAATCAATGGGACATTTCTAAGCCATTATTATCAATCACCATTGCTTAAGACACCATAATGAGCTCATTAGATAAGATGAACAGCCAGATTGATTGCAAAATGGGCCAAGTAAAAAAGTAAGATGTGGAGAAGTAGAAGGTGATGGAGGAGAAAGGAAATAGGTCTTTCGTGGATATCCAGAAAGAAGAATGGCAGGGTAAAATTAAACGAATAGGAGAGACAGGCCATGTGTCTCATGGGGGGGTGGGGGAGGGGCTGCACTTCAGATCCTACGCGCAGTAAATTTCAAATTCTTCGCATCTTTTTCGGTGCATTTCAGCACCTGCAGGAGGCCGCAGAGATATACAGAGATATCCAGCGGTTGTTTCCGCGACGTCGTCGTCCCACCGCTACGGAGGGCCTCCCACTCACAGCTGCTCGTCCAATCCAACCAGCCCGGCCTGGATAAGGTCGGGCCGCGAGGGGGGGGACACGAGGAACAAAGGGAGAAAACACAGAGAATAGGGGGGAAAAGCTCCGTAAGTCCGGGGGAACGTGAAGGGTATCGGCGGATTCTTTGGCCGAAAATTAGATTGAAAAGTGAAACTATGCGAGGGGAAGGTCAGTATTAAAGCAGCAGCACCCCTCTGTTTCCACCGAGGATGGAACAGATGTGCTCACAACTCCAGCTGTTGCCAGATGTGGATATAGGGCCATCTGCATGCACTGTTCCTGTGTGTGTGTGTGTGTGTGTGCATGAGTCAAACTGAGTAACGCTCCTATTTTTCGATGATTGCATCCTGACACCTACCTCTCCAATTACTCCCTGTCAGGATTATTGTGGATCCCAGTCGCCTCGAGGTGCACTTGGGCTGTTTTTTATGGTAAGGGGGAAAAACAGCTAAACGTTTAATGACTGGAACATATTTGGGAGCGTATACTTTAAGCATCTTGTCACACTTCTCCGCGAAAAAAAAAAGAGCGGATCATAAAACGTTGCTGCACAGAACGCGCTTTGATCTCGCGCGGTGGTCAATTATATCACGAAAGACTGGCCCCATTCACGGGCTGATCCACAGCGACAGCATTCACACCAGCAGGGCTGGCTACCATGCAACCCGGTCGGGTCCTGCATGGGTCAGAACCGGAGTACCGATGACCTTCAGACAACTATTCTCTAATGGCGATGACGTTCCTCGTCAGCAGGACAAAATGTCCAAAATTGTTAAAAAAAAACGTAGTCACATGCAAGGAGGGAGAAAACACACTGTAAAACACTGTGAACATTTTACCGTAAAATTTACGGTAACTAACTGGCGTTTATACTTGTAATTCCAGTATTGGGTGATTACCTGTAAATAAAAATTACTTAATAACTGCAGTTTCAGTTGTATTTACAGCGTACTGAGCTATTTAATTTTATTATAAATTTTATATTTTTGTGCATGTATGTAATTTATATAGGCCTTAGCACCCTGTGTAATACAGTTATTGTAAAAAGTAAGTATGTATGTTGTATTTGCAGTATTGGGTGATACCTGTAAACAAAAAAACAACAACTATCAAATACTGCAGTTTCAGTTGTATTTAAAGCTTACTGAGCTTTTTTATAATATTATAAATTTTATATTTTTGTGTGTGTATGTAATTTATATCGGCCTTAGCAGCCTATGTGATATAGTTATTGTAAAAAGTAAGTATGTATGTTGTATTTACAGTATTGGGTGATTACCTGTAAAAAAAAAATCTATTTAGTACTGCAGTTTCAGTTGTATTTACAGCTTATTGAGCTTTTTTTAATTTCATTATAAATTTTATTGTATTTTTATTTTATTATATTATTTTTTTTAAATTTTATTATAAATTTTATATTTTTATTATTTTATTTTTTTATATTATTATTATTTTATTTTTTTAATTTATTATAAATATTTATTATAAATTATACATTTATATTTTTGTGTGTGTATGTAATTTATATCGGCTTAAGCGGCCTATGTAATATAGTTACTGTAAAAAGTAAGTATGTATGTTGTATTTACAGTATTGGCTGATTACCTTTATTACACTACAGTAATACAGTGAAATATACAGCAATTCTTCCTGTGTTTATAACAGATTTCACGGTGAAGTTTTGCAGCGCGGCAACGCCACGCAAACACCAGAAAATCAATCTGAAACGGCGTGCTTGACAAATGTTAGCGACGGCGGCCAAGCGGCGGTAACACCGAATAGGCCAGCCCAAACTTCTGCTGCGTGAGTTCCCGTTAGTCTGAAAAAACTTTAATCCAATATTTAAATCTGTTTTTGAATCGACAGGACGAGAGCTGGTTCGGTCGTTAAACCAGGTGCCATAAAATGACATCATGGTGTGTTCAAATGCAACGTTAATATTGGAAAATGTAGCTTTTGGCGGGAGGAGAGTGTTTGGATGAGAAGTTTGTGTTCCAGGGATATAAAATAAATAATAGAGATGGATAATAACCCATTTAACAAATGAGGGATCCTACACGAGTATCAATATGTATATATATCGATATAATCCACTAGTTAATTTAATTTGTTTTATTACAGTAATACATGTGTCTTTCCTTTTTGGCTGTTCTCAAGGTTGCTACGCTCATTCATCTGGCAAAGAATATCCAGGAAGCAAGACTGGTGACTGATCAGCCAAAAGAAAAAAAGATTGAAGGATTAAAAAAAAAAAAAAAAAAAAAAAAGGGAACGTCATCTTTTGTGTGATCCGAGAATATAAATTCTGATGACACGTATAAAGCCATAAAGTGTTACGACACCCCGGGAGATGGCAGATTAAAATGTGCAAGGGCGATTTCCACCAATAAAGGTGGAGACGGCCGCCGCTTCGCCGGGCAGAGAGAAATGGGCCTGAATGGATTTCAGCAACCTTCATAAAGCCGGGAACCAAAGCCACTTCACAAAAGGGGAATAGAAACCAAGCCAATCAATTAATGGCCCCCAACAATGAGCATATACCGGGAGAAATGCTTTCAGACGCGCTGCACATCTCAAACTTGCAGGGCTCCGACGTCCTGTGGCATTGAGCAGCGGAGTCAGGGTCTATACTCTCTGCATGGTTCTTTGTGTGTGTATGCATGTGCATGCATGTGTGTGTGTGTGAGTGTGTGCACGTTGAAAAGCTGGCCATTGAATGAGTACATTCAACAGAGCGCCGTGCTCTTTAAATGCCAGTGAAAATAAAGAGAGGGAAATTGTAGGCACTCTGAAGTAACAGGGAAAAAACCAACAGAGCGAGACAGAGAAAGCAAAACCTCACGGAGCCAAGAGGGACTTCACAAGGTTTAGCAGCCCTCCTCTCAAATATATGGCGGCTATAAATCCTCCACTTAATGTCCTTTGGGCTCCGCTTTTTATGGGTGGTCACAATGACAGTGAGTGACTTCTTTTAGCGAAAAAAAAAAAAAAAAAAGTTAATCAACACAACAAAATTCAACAAGGGCTTCCTGGACAAACTCGGGGGTTCCGAAAAAACTCCCATTCCAGTAATGAAAGTGGACTTTACGCTCTGCCGCACCACGAGAAGACGCTCAAAGTAAAATATTATGTTTCCACCGAAGATTTGGAAGGAGTAAATCATCGAATCGAACGCAGACGCCCCCCCCCCCCCCCGATACACCACGCATTTATGTTGGGTTCCTGTTTTTTGGCGTCGTTCCTGGATTCTGGTTCAGTCGTGATAATGAGATTTAACCACAAAGACACACGATGAGAACAGATTGCACGGTAGATCATTAATGCATTATACATTATGTTATAGCCTCTAGAAAATGACTAACTCTATGTTTGAGATGTTGTGTGTTAACTTAGCTTAGCATTTGTTAGCATGAGCGCGCTAGCAATGCCCAACAACAATATTTTTGCATGAAAACCTGCTTTACTCAGTGTTTTCACCGTTATTCACCTTTAATCTTAAACTTTTAGAGACTCCAGCTGCACCAATGTTGCAGCAGCTCGGCCTTCTGACCCCTAGACGTCATGTTTCCACCAAAAGGCAGAAACCCAGTTTTTTGGGACAAAGGACAAATCCAGTGTGACAAAATGGGAGCGTCAAAACCAAACTGAGATTTCTTTTACTCTCTGAATAAAAAGCCGCAGAGACGGCGACACGCGGCGGCCGTAACAGGCGGCGCTCGTCGTGACGGCTGAACCTGACGTCGTGTGTGCAACGGGCGGCGCGCCCCTCTGAAAACATGCAGTATTTCCCTCTGACGTCCAGCGGAATTAAGACTCACCAAGTGGACGTGTTCAAGACCGCTGCCAGTAAAATGAAATACAAGCGCAGCACCGGAGCAAACGCGGTTTAATCCCGACTCCGCTTTACAATTTACAACTTAGCTTTTTTTTTTTTTCTTTTTCGTGTGTGTGCGTGCGTGTAATTTATAGCGGCTTTAGCGGCCTGTGTAACACAGTTATTGTAAAAATTTAGAGGAGAATCTGAGAATGTCTCCCTCCTCTCGTGCGTGAACGGGGCGGCTCGTCTCTGTGTCTGTTGTTCATGGGAACTCGCTCCTCTTCTGGTTTGATGATTACGCCTGTTTGCACAACCTCCCCCCGACTCTGTAACTGCTCCAGCGTAGACGAGCGTGCGGCGTCACTCTTTGCGGCATTGAGGTGTTTCAACAGTCATGTGCGTGCCCAAACAATGGCCCGTCCAAGGATTACTCACTGCTTTCTTTGGAGAGTCGCTCTGCTTTCTCTGCTCTGTCCATATGTCCATGACTGCATGGACCCGGGGCTGTGATGTCAGCCTTTTTCTCTCCGTGTTCCTGGTTGTTCGCAGTTGGTGTTGATGGCTCATCAAGTTGTCATGGCCTTGCAGCGTTTTACGGCATTCCTCTCTTTATGTAAAATTAGCCCGTGAGTACATGGGGATGTTGATGCCTTGGTTTTCTTTTTTTGGGGGGGATGTATCAGTCTGTGGAGGTCTGACATGCACATGTGTGTGTGTGGAAACCAATTAACTTGAACTTCCTTTATACATCCATCCATTTTCTATACCCATTTACTACTCACTAGGGTCACTAGGGGTTTTTTGGAGCATTTAGAAAAGTGCATTAAGAGGAAAAAACAGGCTCCGTTGTTGTGCACGAGACCATTCCTCATGCACCAGGGTCTGGGACATCTATTGAAAAAGACTGCAGTGAGTTAGGTGTTATCCTCTCGTCAACGATACTACTACTACTGTGGAGCACACACACACAATTAGCAGCATTTTAGAGTCTCCAATTAACCTAAAGCATGATTTTTGGACTGTGGGAGGACATGCAAACTCCACACAGAAACGTCCCAGCCCAAGTAGTTCCATTATATGGCAACCATTTCGGCATAAAACGGGGAAATTTACAGGAATTCGGAAACTTAAACTTACACAGCTTCTCAATGGTGTAACCCGTAAAAACGTCCCCCTGAGGAACTGTATCCCGGAGAGGGGCCAGGCTGCAACCCGGAGTCGCCCCGTTTTTAACGAGCGCTGTCGTCCAAACGAGGCCTAAAACGACCTGCGGTTCGGTCAGTAGGACCTGCCTCTGTCAGGGAGTGGAGGAGGAGGCGGAGGAGGAGGAGGAGGAGGAGGAGGAGGAGGAGCGCTGGGTTATCTCACGCACTGTAGCCTAAACACGCTGCCCCCAAACACTCGTCATATCCACAAAGAAAGCAAACAGCCTCCCTCCCTCTCTCTCGTCTGTCTGCAGCTTTAATGCTTCGAAACGGACTGAACACAGGACTGAGATAACCGCCATGCCTGGGTCCGTGTCTCCGGTGTCACTTTACCCCCCCTCGCCCCTCCCCCTCCTCCCCCCACCCATCCAATTTCACACGATGCGCTCCACAGACGATGTGCAGTTGACTGTTTTCACTGCGAGGCGAAGTTACAGTGGAGCCCCCCCCCCACTTCCTGATCAATCATAATAAACGGAAGACAGGAGGGAGAAAAGAAAAGGGGGGAGGCTGCGAGTGTTTTTTCTGTACGGGGGGGGGGCATACGCATCCCTCCCTTTTATGTTTCAGCTCAAGGCCGCACGCTCGCACACGCCGCTCTTGTGTATATTTGCTGAAAGGCGGTGTTTACGCCATCTTTATTTTTTTCTTTTTGGGGCACCGACACTCACAAGCTTTTAACCCCCCCTCCGGATGGGGGGAAATCCCCGGGGGGGGGGGTGCAACCATTTTTTAAAGGGAAGTCCCGCTAAGTGGGACTGTTTAGGGTGGGCTGGATGGAGCGGCGTGCACTCAGCTCAGTTCTCCATCAACCGGAGGACGAGGCGACGCGGCTCACGCTTCCCCCGCTGTCGCCTCCCCGCGCTGCTGACCCGCCGCGCCGCCATGTTTCATCGCCGCAGGACTGATATGGCGCCTGCTCGCAGCCGCCGAGGTGCAATTTGTTGCGTTTGGACTATAACTGTCAGGAAGAGATATACCCTCACTTAAATAGCTGCCCATAATCTGCCCCTCTCCCTGTATTATCCTAATTGAACCCATGGGCAGCCAACGCCATCAATAGCTGAGCTCATCTGCAAATTAATAAAACATGGGGCCCGAATCTATGTCTGCGATAGAGCTCGCAGCTACTTAGACACACTAAAGGGGAGCGCGTGCGATTGTTATTCGCTTAAAAGAAATGGAGGCACAATAAAATGTTCTCATTTTGTTTTCCAGCGGTGATGAGCGACGAGTTCTTACGACTCCCAACGAGCTCCACTCCCCCTCCTTCCGCTTCCCTCTCCCTCAGCGAACGCTTAATGAACCCATCCGACGCCGTTTTTTGTCTAAACACGTTTTTTTTTGGGGCCGTTTTTGAGGTGCAGGTTCAACAGGTGATCATCAGGAGCCACTTCACTCCTCTCACACCCTGGCATCGCCAACCGGTGCCTCATCAGCAGAAGTACAGGGTGGGTGGTGGTGGTGATGGTGGTGGTGATGGTGGTGGTGATGGTGGTGATGGTGGTGATGGGGGGTGGGGGGGTCTAGTGACTTTGTGTTTATTTTGACTGTCTGGAGTGACGCCCAGCGCGATGTGGGAGGCGATAAAAAGAGGTGGTCATCATAATAAGACCTGGATCTTAATAACAACAAATCCTGGAGGACACTAAAAAAAAAAAAACAGCCAGAGATTATTAAAGACATCTATCATGTCTGGTAGTCACCAGCTCAGTCACCTTCCTCCTCCTCCTCCTCCTCCTGCTGCCATTGATGATCACTCCTCTGTTGAACGTGAACAACCAGCGCTGCAGTGATCAAACCTTTATTCTAGCTCCTCTGTCTCGCTTCCACACAGATTTCCTCTGTGTGCACTCCTGAAAACGTTCCGCACATCCGTTTTTTATGAGCAGGCGGCAACGTTTTGATACTGTTTCTGGAACGTCTATTGAAAAGACTGCAGGAAGTTAGGTGTTGTCCTCTCGTCAACTTGTGGGTTTTTGTCACTTTTTTTTTTTGGAGCATTTAGAAAAGTGCATTAAGAGGAAAAAACAGGCTCCATTGTTGTGCACGAGACCATTCCTCATGCACGAGGGTCGCGTCTGCGACATCTATTGAAAAAGACGAAGGAGCATTTAGAAAACTGCATTTAGAGAAAAAAACAGCAGCTTTGCTTGATTGTCCATTGTTGTGCATGAGATCGTTCGTCATGCACAACTATCTGGAACATCTTTTAAAAATTCTGCAGAACGCACGTCATGGCAGGCATTGTTGTTGTAGGGTCAAAGGTCAGGGGTCTCCAACCCTGGTCCTGGAGAGCCACTGTGGGTGCAGATAAAAACCCGATTCTATGAATTAACCATTGATAACAACCTTCATTAGTAGAATCATTTGTGAAACTACTTGGTTGAACCTACACCTGCACCTGTGCAAAACGGTGGCTCTCCAGGAGACCCATGATGTACACACTCATGTAGGCTAAACACCTAGCCAGACTGCGTCATGACACAGGCCCAAACCTAACAGGAAAGCTAACAACGAGGCCTAACATTTCAGGAAAATCGATCTCCTTCTTACTCCTTGTCAGAATCCGTCAACACGTCTCCTGCAGAACCACACATATTCTCTGAATGTAGATCCGTCTTGACCCGGGAAGCACTTCATCATCCTGACCCACTAACCCTTCCCTCTCCTTGTTCTCCTGCCACGCCCCCCCCCCCCCCCCCCCCCCCCCCCCCCCCTGTGTTCCCCGCTCTAGCCAGGACGGGGCGTTAGGGCACCGCTAATTTGCTCGGCGGGTCATTAATTCTCCGGACGGCCACGGGGGCCAGCGGAGCAGGCGAGCTTTTGTTGTTTGATATCGGGGCGAAAACGGCGGTGGGGAGGCGAAGCAGATGTTTGTGTTGGCCGGCGAGGGGGAAGCGGCGGCCCCGATGCCAACCCAATCACCGTCCCATGCCAGGCAACAGCTGCCCAAATATATTCCAGCCCCAGTCTGGCAGCGAGACGCGAAGAGTGACCAGATCAGCAGATGAACTCCGCTTCCTCCTTTTTTCCCGGGCTCTCCTCGGCCCCCGGCATCGTTTGTTTAGCCGCTCAACCGGACCTCGGCGCGTTTGTCTTTTTTCCTTTTTTCGTTTCCCGAAATAATCTGGAGACAGGTGTGAGATTATTCATGGAGATTCTATATTTGCAAAGTCTGAGAGTTGAAGGTGAACCGGACACTGATAAATATAACAAACACGCGGTTGTTTGTCTGCTCCGCTGTGCGGGTAGCTGATGCTCACCGAGGAGAGATGGGAATCTACGGCGAGAGAGGACACAAGCAATAGCAGATGCAGCACTAGACTAACCCAGATTTTTTTTTATTTTTTCCGCTGGCCACGGTAAAAATATAACAATGTATGCGCATACATAGACCCCAGAACAAGGACAGTTCATTTAACTCTCTCCTGCCTCTCCAGTCACTTGATACGAGCCATTCATCACCGCCCACCTTCATATCTGTGTGCTGTGCAGGAAGGACAGTGTGTGTATGCATGTGTGTGTGTGCGTGTGTGTGTGTGTGTGAGAAAACATATTAAAGATAAATATCTTTTGGATTTGATTCTGTTACAGAATCCCCTTTGAAAAAACTGATGAGATTCAGAGTTCAGTTTGTTGTCCGGCTAAAACTCGACACAGTGCTGCCCTCTACTGACCCGGCCATGAACCGCTGCTGCTCACAAATCATAGATTTTTAATTAGTTTTTTATTCGTATTTAGCGTTTTGCATTCTTGTTTTCAATCCCGGTTTAATTTGAATTAGTTATTAAAGTGCATCTGTAGTTTGGATTATTATTTTTTTTTTTAAAAAGCTTAGTTTCTGCATAGTTTTTATCAGTCTTAGTTTTTTTCAGGGTCGTATTCAAAAAGGTCAGAGGAAGTATTCACTGCCAAGGAGGATGAATAAAAAGGAAAACTAAAATACCTGCTTCATGCATGAAATCATTTGATGAAAACTAAAGACACTTTCTTTATAATTTAATTTTCGTAAACGCACAATACTATTTCAGTTATTGGTTTTCTGGTTTTCATTGTTGATGTTTTATGTCAGAAATTTGAATTATCACAGAGATAATATTTATCCGAGCTCAGGTTCCTAAGCATATTTAATTAAAAAATACCTTTTTTCCCCCCAGACCTTGAGTTGTTTTGAGGATGTTGTCCTGTGTTTAACGTGATTTTGCTCTGATCCTGCGCCTGTTAACTAGGTCACATCACCGTATAGATGCAGATCGTTCTTCACGGACATAAATATGGGAATATGCGAGGTGATTGGCAGCGTTCCTGCATGCTTTTCATTTTAAAATTCCAGAATCTTCCCAGACCCCTGTGATGTCTGGACTTGATTTCGGTGCGTTTCTGAACATTGTTCTTCACGTCGACAAAAATTCGCGGACTCAAAGTTGCTCAACAACGACATAAAAAAAGCTAGAATTACGTTCGTATCGGACCCGAACCGCAACATTTTCCAGACTTTTCCCCAAATTCCCAAACCTGGAAATGATTTTTTATTTTTTTTTTTACCTTGCAAGCTGCTCATTATAGCCTCTACACCATGTGCCACATAGCCCAGCCCTGGAAATAACATGATGTTTATCCCCTCAGATTCATTATGTTATTTCGTTATCTCTATATGTTGCTGTCTTGTCGATTACGAGAAGGCCACGCTGTCACCATGCAGGAGAGGCCTCTCATCCTGAATTATGATTGGCTCATTCGTCATCTCTAAGTTAGTTGAGGTGGAGTTGGGTGGTGGTGGTGGTGGTGGGGGGGGGGCAGGTAATGAGGGCCCCCGGTAGCAGGCAAGGTAACCGTGGTTACGTGTGGTGCATTAATGTATGTAATCTGTTACTGTGTCTGTGACAAGACAAGGACATGGAGTGTGCTAATTAAAGGAACCTTTCGCCGATCCTCCCTCAGACACGGGTCACATCTCATTAAAGACGGGCCGGATGCACGGGGAGGCGTTCATTAACGCGTATTCGCACACACGACGCGGGAGTGGAGGGAATTCCTGTTTGCAGATACCGCCTATAGCACACGAAGCTAAACAAGAGTTCCCTGAATGGGGCGAGAAGTGAATAGTTGCAGATTATCCCGGCAACAGCATCGTAAAGATTTATTATACAATTTCCAAAAGTGCCAGGTGCAGCCTTGATGTTTCACCCTGTGATAACTTATATCCAGCAGTGGATGAAGTACTCAGATCCTTTACTTGGGTGAAAAGTAGAAATACCATCAAAATATCAAGTCTAAGCACATAAGTATATTTCCAGTAAAATGTGATTAATGTCAAAAGTAAAAATACTCATTATGCAGATTGTGTTACATATATCATAGTATTCACGTATTAAACTACTTGTTTTAAATCATTAAATACATGAGAGCGTTTTGATGTTTTAATGTATTTATAGTTTATGTGGAGCCGATTGTTGATTAATACAGAGGTGCTCAGACTTTCCGAGTTCAAGGACTCCTAAGCTTTTTGCTTTTTTGGCTATTTTTAATTACTGAAAGTGTATGAAAAAAGTCACAACATCTGTCACCGTGTTACAAATGGATGTAATTACAGTAAAGTAGGTATAAGTTATCACCCATTTTGAAGTACACTGGAATAATAGTGAAAATATGAGCATTTCAGGCACCTTTCATAAAAAGTGCAGCAATTTAATTGAAAATTAAAGTATATTTATTTTATGTTATGTTATCTGAAAAGGAATTAAGTCAAATGGAAATGAAATCATCAAGTACATTTACTTGTACTCTAATATTACAATGACAAAGGATGAATAATATGAAATGAAAAAAAGACAAAACCTTTGTTCAAAAACATTAATTTTTATTTTTGAAATGAATGTTTATTTACAAGAGAGAAAAAAAAATCAATGGCATGTTAATGTCATGTACATTACTAAATACAAAAAATATATCATTGAAAAAAAAAAATAAACCACATCTTCAAAATGCTTTTAATTTCTGACACACCAATTCTTAAAGTGAAAACAAACAAAAAAATCAAAAAGCCGAGCTTTGTCCAGCGTTGAGGGTTCAGCAGTAAAAACCCTTTCCGCTCTAAGGAAAAAGAGACGCACAACCTCGCGGGTCAGTGCTTGTACCTGGATGTTCAGTGCACAGGGACGTGCACAGACCAGCGGGTGGTCGTGCACAGGCCGAGAGGCTTGTCTGTAATTACAGCATTTCAGTGACTCCAGTAATGTTACAAGCCAGGGGAATGTCTGAGACTGTAGCCCTCTCTGGGAAGAAAGAACTACATTTCCCTATGTGCTCAAATGCCGCTTCAAACAGCCCTCAACACAAAATTAAAAAAAAAAAAAAAAAGGTTAAGGGAAAGATTCTAAGGAAGGTTGTAGAGTCCATGGGTGTAACTACTGACCAACATTTTCATACGCGATCCTGCTCATGATTATTCGAAGAAACGTGCAAGATGTAGTAATCGTCTATAAAAACCAGAGACACGAGGCAATCTGCTGATATTGCTCCTGTCTGAGGTCATTATATTGCAGCTCACTGCCACAGGTGCAGCGATGCTCCCTGCAGGGGATATTACAGCAATATTAGTCACAGTAGTGTAGTTGCACCAGTTTATAATAACGCGCTGTGTCAAATTGTGATTTCAAATATGGCCAGCAGCTACATTTGGCAATCTTGCTGACTATAGATGATTACCATATCATTGTCTACAGGTAATTAATGAAAAAAATGCATTAAATAATTTTGCGATCACAAGAACAAAAAAAAAAAAAGATTCCTGTTTTTGGACATCATGTAATAATTACTCAGGAGAAAATAAAAATGTAAGCCATGGCAAAGGCTGCACAAGATCTAATATAATAGAATATGTTCAGAAACATTGAGGTTGCGTGTGGGAAGTGGCTGAGGCCGGGTGCACAACCCACCTTCAGTTTTCCTGCAAGTTTGACACTACTTTTCCTTATTTGAGGGTGCGTGAGATAATTCCTTAAAATGCCTCCTTAGCCTCCTCCTCAGAGGAGGAAAATGTAGTTCTTCTGGAGTAGAAAAAACAACATTTAAAGTAATTTACATTAACAAACAGAAAACAATGAATGATGGAGGAAATAGCTTCTTTGGATGTTTTTATTTTATTTATTTATCTCCATGATTTCTGCCATGTTGCAGTTAAGATTTGAGTCAGAGGAACTTTAGGTTTTTTCCTTTGCCTCAGTATAAGACCAAGACAAGGTGAGAACCTTAAATACTTCAGTCCACATTTTAAAGAAAGCTTCAGGAGAGGAATTTATGGTGTTTTTCTGCCATTGATTTTATTTTAAAGAAACCATAATTTAGACTAAGAAAAATCCTAACTCAGGGTGCTTTGTGCAACCGGCCGCTGATTTTTTTTTTCATCCAAATACGTGTTCAAAAATTGCATATCTTCCAGTGTTATGAACTCAGGTTTAGATTATTCGGCTGCACCAAAACCAGATGACATATTGCGTAAACTGAAATGCGTTTCAAAGATCTGAAGATATTCTATTAGCTAACAAAGAGACAGGACAGATAAACAACACCCATGGCTTCTACAGCCTCCTGTAAAGGAGTCCCTGTCTGAATATAAAAGCAAATGAGCCATCCTAGACAAGTGCAAATCCTCCCTGAGACTGGTCCATGTACCTACACAGACATCACATTCAGCATTTTACAACCCAAGTAATCTACGAGCAGACTAAACGAGTCACACTGACCGGCCTACAATTGTGTTTGGTGCCATTTCCACAGCTCCAGTGGCTGTTTTCACACAACATTTGAAGACGAAACGCAGGGATCCATCATCGTTATCTAGCAGTCGCGACAAAGGCTCTTGGAGCAGCTTGTAAACCAGACTGGTTAGAAAACAGTTGGATCACAAAAAATGTTTTGAGTTGATCACACAGTTATTATTGCTAAAATGATTATCACTTTGATTTATTTGAATGATGAATCCCCACCTCCAGATACCCGACCAGGATCTCGTCTCCATCCACAGATGCGTGGAGAACAGAGCTGAGATATCACAGGAACTGGAGATGAGTGAGGAAGAGCTGAGTGAAGTGATTCAGCATGTGATGCTCCAGCGAGCTTCGGCGAGGGAGGGGGGCCAGGTCATCGCGTGTCTGTGAGCTGGCCTCGGCTGTGCAGACTCTGGAAGTGGGCCTCCTTCAGGATGCGGTTGATCTGCAGGTAGGTCACCAGGTCCGCCGGGCCGGCCAGGTCGGAGTCGCCGGCCGTGCTGAGGGGGCTGCAGGGGCCCGCGGCGCAGCGACTGCTGCAGCTCCCTGCCGCGTGTTCCGGGCTGCTGATGCTGCTGCTGATGCTCTCACTGTTGGAGGACTGAAACAAGAAACAAGGGGGGGGGCGTTAGCAGTGTGGGGTAGGATTAGGCAGCAAAGCCAGCGATTGGAAGCTAGCATGAAGCTAAGGATAGCATTAGTACGCCTGGAAGGCACAACCGAATTAGATGAAGTGCTGAGTGACTGACTATCGGTTTCCCCTCTGAGGAAATGTGTTTTTTTTTGTTTTTTTTACCCCCAAACATTCCTTTCAGCAGAAATGTTAAACAAATACAGCCTGGCGACAGGAAAACTGTGTGTGGGGCCTTTTGACCTGTAGCAGAAGTGAGGTGTAGGTGTTAACGAAATGTGAACATAAGAGATCACAGGACACATTTGAAGAGGCACGAAAGAAAAATGTCCTGCTGCTGTGATCAGATCACTCAGGATCTTATGGTGTTAGCCTAAAAACTTAAAGGGTTTGGACATTTTAAAAACCTGATACCGACTTGTTTTTATATTCTAGGTGATTAAATATTTATCTTGTGTCAAAAAAAATTGTGATCTTTGTAAAACCAAATGATACAAATGGACCTTTTAAGGACAAATAACCAATATGAACACAAAATGCACATTTTTAGGAGACCTGATGAATTCTTCTTAAAACGGTATCTTTTTTTTTCCTCCCTTTGCTACAAAACAACGCTGCTATTTTAAGTAAACATTCAGCGAGACTAAGTCAACATTTTGCCTAATTCTGTTAACCTTGCGTAGGTGTTTAGAATTTCCATGACTGTTGTATGTACCTCAGAGTCCCAGGCATCCCGTCCCGGCTCAGGAGAGAGAGGATGAGCTCGGCTCTGCCGCTTGGCTTGGGGCACCGGGTGGCCGCCATCTTCATCGCCACCACGCTGCCGCTTCCTGTTTAGGCAAAGTTCCATACAGACGTCACAGCACACTCACATTGTACTAACACAGAGCAGAGCAGGTGGCGGTCACACAATACTCCCAACAATCTGTTCACATAATGTAAACACCTTCTGCAGACAGGTTCATAGAAAAACAGAAAAAAGGAAGGACTTACTTTTAGATTTATATGTTTTTATTGCACGAGTGAGATTATAGCTTAACCTCCCAAATGCAAAGTTTTATTTTTTGTAGAATTTACTTCTGCGTAAGTACAATTTCATTTAAGTAACAGTAATTCTACTTGAGTAGATGGTGTTTTTTTTTTTACTCTTTCCACCCTTGTATATATACACACATAAAACATCCTTATGTAAATATATTACATAAAGTTCCCATTTTTCTGTCCACATTAGGGAAAGCCTTATAAATATTTGTCTTGTATGTATTGCTGGGAAAATACAGAAATATTCCAGCAGAATGTACTTTAAAGTACTCATTATGGGGTGTTATATTGATATTTTATATTACACTACTTGCATTTCTATCACAGAACATTTAAATGTATGTTTTTTTTTCATCAATGAAATAAATGTATTTCATTATTTTAAAATTATTAATACTACAGTACTACAAGTAACGTTAGTGTACTTGAGTAAACGCAGTTAATGTACCTCGTTACTCTCCAGTATTGCTCAGGTATTTTTTTTATTTAAATTGTCTAGACGCCTCACTCACCTGTTTTCAGTCAACATGTGGCGTCACTAAAGGCATCAACCTGGAAGAACTGTCTTTGTGTTGATCGCGATCGGGCCGGAGGAGCCGGGCCGGTTATCGGCGAGTCAACTCGTCTTCTGACAATCGGTGGCCTATCATCGGAAGCTAGCAAGCTAACCTCGCCGGCACAACCCTATCCTATTACGCCGAGTAATTATGTGATAAAGTTAGCCATTTCGATGATAGTCAATATATAATTAAACTAAACGAATAACGTAGCGTATTCGGCTAGCTAACTGGCGTTAAGTAGCTAGCTACGAGCCAGTTCTATTTGATAGAACGTATGTTTCAGGCTAAAGCTAACTGACAGTGCTAGCTAACGTCCCTGATAAGATAACGCCCTTATCTTAGCTCTTCATTAACTGACTACAGCGCATTTTGCTGAAATTATACTCATTTACTTTCACAAAACGCTGATGACCCGCGAATCGCCGCTCGTGTGAGGTAAAAATGTGTATTTTTCTGTTCAATCTACAAAAGCCTGAGCTACAACCACAGCCAGCCGCGGCGGTTATGTTTACATGGCACTGCGCATGCGCGGAGACCTCTACATGGTGCGTTCACGTGAAAGCGGAAAAACTAACAATGCTTTTGTTTGTGTGATTGGACTTAATTAACTAAGAGAGATGGATAAGCAACTGTGGTGTAGAAAGTAAGTAAAGTCGATTTAATCTATTTGGGTACGGTTTTGAAGTATTTGTACTTTACTTGGGTATTTCCACGTGATGCTACTTTATACTGTCACTTCACTGAATTTCTGTACTATTTCTCTTTAGGCCTACAACAGACACTACTACATCATATTCCACTCCACTACATCTATCTGACAACTTCCATTAAATCCTGAGTCATCTTGACTCTATTAATCATTAAATTATTCATGCCAACAGTATGCGTTTATCTGGTAGTCTACCTTCTCTATAAAATGTAGTTGTTTTAAATAACAAGTCTGCTAATATTTCCCCATGATTGACGAAAAAAATATGTCCCTTGTCGCTTATTTATACATTGTCCGAATACAATTATTGCTTAATGGGTTGTAAATATCTACTGCCACTTTAACGAGTAGAACCTATCAAGCAGCTTATCCATTGCCATTTTACTATAGGCTCTATTATACACAAGTGACACATTTACGGACCAATGCATTGGTACGGAATATTAGTAATTTGTATATTTACATTTAACTGTGACTATACAAGCAGGATCTGCAAGGGGGGGGGGTTGACTTCTTCTCAACCCGGAAATTACACCCTGCAAAGCAGCCTGTCCGTCCAGCCAATAGTGTAAAATAAAGGAACGCCTCCTCCAATGACTCAAGCAAAGGAGGTGAGTGAGATTAAGAGGGATTCTCAGCGCCAGCAGCGGTCCCGTGTTAAAGCATAAAGGGAAAATATTCACCATGGGCACCACCGACTCCAAGCTGAACTTCAGGAAAGCGGTGATTCAGCTGACAACCAAAACACAGGTATTATGATCGCAGGATTGTACAGGGACACGAGGACCGATGAGCGCACCACATCACAGGGGATGAGATAACGCTTCTGATGCTTCTGGTGGCAGGAAAAAAATGACTAGCTGATGTTGCATAGGCTACAGCATTTTTAAAGCTATTGTGCATATGTAGATATTGCATATCATCGAATTCCAAATCTGCATTTGTCATCCGATGTTGCATTGAGCGGTGTCAGCTTCTGCGATTCCGCGCATGTCATAATAAAGGTTTATTATTATTTATTCGGTTCCTCTCGGTGGCGTAGTTAAATCACAGCCGATGACGTCCGTCAGGGAAATGACCACGTTTGCAGATGCGACAGGTGCAAGGTGCCCTGAGAGGGAAGAGGCTGTGTTTACATTGTCATCAGACAGGCCTCGGATGCAACAAACGCACACACGCACGCACACATACGCACAATGCGTTATGGTCCATGAAGCCAAAACTGGTGCTGGACAATATCACATATCAGCAAATATGTTATTATCGATATTGCAAAACCAACGCAGGGATGACCATTGGTGCTTTACAGAATATTTACACAATATGGATATATTGAGCAAGTGGGAAATGTAAATGATAACTGGGATAATCAAAGAAAAACAGCAACAGACGCTACTATAGCATGCAGTCACCCTATCAAAATAATGGCCATACAAACAACTTTACCAAATGCATAGAATATGATATTTATTAATTATTTGGATTAAAAATGCCTTAACGGTGGATTACCATATCACAATGCATTGTCCATGATAACATCCATAGTATCTAGTTTTATACCAATATATTGATGTAATGATCAGAATCAGCCTTTTTGGTCAAGTATGCACACATACAAGAATATGTCTCCAGCAGACACAGCATAGATTTACAGGCAATAGTGCAAACCAAAGATGCTGAACTGGATTTCATTGTGTACATAACTATTGACACATACAGTATTGCATAGTACTATTAGGAGTATATACATGAGGTGAATTGTATCACTCAGCTGTTTGTATTCAAATCTCTTTTAACATAAAATGTGTCGGTGCTGAGTTGTAAACGCGTGGTTTCGCAGCCAGTGGAAGCCACAGACGATGCCTTCTGGGACCAGTTCTGGGCCGACACCACCACCACAGTCCAGGATGTTTTTGCACTGGTGCCGGCTGCAGAGATAAGAGCCGTTCGAGAGGAGTCTCCTTCAAATCTAGCAACACTCTGCTACAAGGTGGGCGCGTAATGATGTTGATGCATGTATGTATATTTTCCACAATGTTGCTTGGAGTCTGATAATATTGTTCTGAGGCAATTCAGAGTTTTTCTGTCATTAACACAGAAACACACACACGGTCTTGTCGTCTCAGATGTGGGAATAAATGAGTCAACTCCCCTTCCTTTCCCTTTCCCTTCCCGTCTCTCGCTCCCAGCTTCCGTTTGAAGCTGCCTATCAGGAACAAAACAGGCGGACTGGATACCTTCAGCCTAATTAAGTAAAGAGGAGGCAACCAGAGCCCTTGAAGCTGATTCAAAGGGTTTTGCTGCCCATTTTAGAAATGGGCTGCAGGATGTTGTCGATTGAACGTCGATAACGAATCGTGTTCAAGCGTAAATCTTATGTTCAAACAAAAAGGCCCCAAAACAAACACAGAGTCCCAAACTCAGAGACAAAATATTGAAATTGTGCACTGAACTGTACAAAAAAATAAGATTTATTCTATTCTATCAAGTTTTCTGGATGGATGCAAACATTCAGACTCCACTAGTACAATCATTACAGTTGATGACATAATAAAACAGTATAGTAAATAAGAAGCTCAAAATAGGTACATATTGATTACTGGTAGACAAAGTATTCAGATCTTTTACTTGAGTAAAAATACTAACTTTATAATAAATTATTGTAGGATTATCAGCAAAATGTATTTAAAGTATACATTTCCAGACTTTTATATTAACGTATATTACACTTCCTTATTTAATCACTAAATGCATGTGAAGTATATTAATAGTATTGTGCCTTTTATACAAAGCGCAAAAGAAGAGTAGCAGTTTATTAGAATAGAGATAATGGCAAAATAAAGGATTTTTATTATATGTTAAATATTGAAATCTACATCTGCGACACAAGATGTCAGATAAATATAGTAAAGTACAAGTATTTCAAAATTGTACAACACTTAAGATAATGCTCTTGCTGACGTTCCACCACTGTACTATGTATATTTATCCATTTACCTCTATAGAAATCACTTAAAAAATTAAACAGGTGCGGTTATCACATGTTATCACGTAATCACAACAAATTAGCTGAGTCATTAAAATCTTAATAGGATGGCATATTACATACTGAAATACTAGAGGGACATTTTGTGACATTGTGTGTGTGTGTGTGTGTGTGTGTGTGTGTGTGTGTGTGTGTGACTCCCCAGGCCGTGGAGAAGCTGGTTCAGGGGGCGGAGTCAGGCTGCCCCTCAGAGAGGGAGAAGCAGGTGATCCTGAACTGCACCCGCATCCTGTCCCGCATCCTCCCCTACATCTTTGAGGACCAGGACTGGAGAGGATTCTTCTGGTCTACGGTGCCTGGTGCTGGGCGCGCCGGGGTGAGAGAACGCAGTCATAGCAATAGATGTCATAGCAATAGAATCAGCTGCTACTATGCAGCTAATGGTATTTTTTGGTTTCCTTCATCGAACTCTGCAAGTTCAAAATCAAAACTCTGAAACGCTGTGGTGAACGAGTTATAATAATACAATAAACTTACAGACAAACAACAACCACTCTGATTATTGAACTATACCCTGGTGAACGTTGACCCGGATGCAGCTTCACAGACACTTGATGCTGCTGTTTGTCTCACATCAGCGACGTATGATGAATGCCTCTTCTGTTTCAGAGACGCATCCAGTGAGTCCATTAAAGCGGTTTCCTCATTCCGGCTGTAAAAAGTTTCATTTTCCTCTTCCCCCTGTCAAAGAGAGAAATACGAGGCCGGCTCATTTCAGCTGTTAGCGAGCCGCTGCGTTTGGCCCTAATCCTCAACGGGGCCATTCACATTGTTAGTGTGTTGGCCCACTGTGCTCCCAACGTTCTGTCCCTTCCTTCCAGACGGACGAGCTGGACGACGACGACGGAGCGCGGCCCCTGGCCGAGTCGCTGCTGCTGGCCATCGCCGACCTGCTCTTCTGCCCGGACTTCACCGTGCACAGCCACAAGAGAGGCCCCGTGAGTATGCGGCGGCGGCGCCGCGGGCCCGTCACCGCCGTCCGTCGTCACGTGACCGGTGCAGAAACAAGAGATAGCCGCAGGCACTTTAGATAAACACAATGCGATTCCTTTCTCGAGGAATATGTTGTTTTTCCACTTCTGTTTCCTTCTTCCTGGTTTGAAGCTGCCCGACCGACCTGTCACCCACTGACGACAGATCTGATGCTGTCATGCGTGATCGGTTTCTCTTCTTATTCCATTGTCTGCAGGCTGCAGGAATGCTGCACATCCAACTGCACCGTTTGCAGATCGTAATGATTAACTGTAGTCTCTGCTCATCACTTTACCACCATTCATAATTATTTCCTGCAGAAACATTTGGCAACAAAAACCTCTAGAGCAGCGGTTCTCAAACTTTTTTTCACATTAAAGACCTCAGAACTGACCCATGTTTACCCAGGATCCTCATTTCCTATGAAAATCTCTAAAGTGAGACAGAGACATTCTAACAGCAGAGCAGAAGGGCTTTGGAGGCTGGTGTAATGGGAGGAACACATTTGAATTAGATAGAGAGACATGGATTTGCATCCCGCTTCTTCCCAGCTGTCAACAGTTTTATTAATCTTTCCATAAACGTGACAGATGGCGGATCAGAAATTGTTTATTTGTCAAAGAAAGCAACAAAAAATGTGATGTTGTCAATTAAATATTCTCCTATTCTTGTCCTGCACTTTTAATAATAACCAGAAAAATGATTAAGTTCTTAATTTGTTTTTTTCCAGGATTCAGTAGAGAACATGCAGTCTATAGACAGCTGTGAATACATCTGGGAGGCAGGGGTGGGCTTCGCTCAGTCCCCCCCCCTCAACTACATCCACGACTTAAACAGGTAAGTCCAGCTGCAGCTGCATCGCGTACAATCTGTACTTCAATTAAGAAAGTGTGCTTCTTACTTATTTAAGCAGACAACATGACTCTAATCCCTGACTCTCTTCACATTCTAAATAAATCAGCGACTTCTTTCAATCACGCTGGAACTTAAAGGGTCAAAATCCTGATCATTTATAAATAATCATCAGCTTTGGTTCGGACTGAAGTTGGTTAAAAGATTTTTATTCATAAAAAACACAATGCAAAACCTTGTTTCTTGTACAATTAGTCCAATGTTAAGTAGAATTAATAGAATTACGTTTTTCTTTAAGGAAATCGACAGTCCCTGTTATGAGGCAGTTTTAGGGCAGGGACGTATTTGTCCCCAGGGACTGTTAAATGTAAGGTGCATGAGGGTTAAATCACTTCTTAAAACCTTGTTTTTATAGACTTGCTTTTATGTGACGTCTTTTTTTTTAATGCTGCTTTTTAAAGGTGCTATATAAATAAAGTTATTATTACTCCATTTTTGTTGTTGTCGTCTCTGAACAGGACAGAGCTGCTGAGACTGTTGCTCACCTGCTTCTCTGAGGCCATGTACCTGCCTCCTTCAACAGACAACAGCGTCCTCAACCCCTGGGTGACGTTCTTCTGCTCCACAGAAAACAGGTGGGGGGGGTTCAGAAAATGTGTGAAACGCCGGCTGACGCCTGCCATCGTCTCACCTCCTAATCCACCGCCGTGGTCGGTGTATCTTTGCCCCCCCGTAGGCACGCCTTGCCCCTGTTCACCTCGCTGCTCAACGTGGTGTGCGCCTACGACCCGGTGGGCTACGGCATCCCGTACAACCACCTGCTGTTCTCCGACTACCGGGAGCAGCTGGTGGAGCAGGCCGTGCAGATCCTCATCGTCACGCTGGAGCATGACGGGGGGGTCCCCCACCGGCCTCCCTCCCCGTCCAGCATGGAGGAGCAAGAGGTAGGAGGGATCGGATGCTGTGTCTGATTGGATGCTGTGTCCAACAGCACCGTGTGAATTTTTTTTTCTGTATCGTCTAAGCTTTTCATCTTTGTGCAGCCTACAGGCCCAGAAAACCTGTTTGTGAATTACTTGTCAAGGATCCACAGAGAGGAGGTATGTCTGTCATTATCTATCTATAAATGTCAATGTCTGTGTCTGCTGCTCATATATCTGTCTGACTGTGAATTGGATCATCGTACAGTTTTGGATATAGCTTGCACATGGCATGTTGGTGCATTTTTTGGATGGATATAAGTCCAGGCCAAAGCGTTCTTTTGTTGCATATCTCTACCTTCTCCATTCTCTGATACTTTCTGTCTGGCTTCTGTATAATAAAAGCATCTATACCATAAAGAAACCTTTTTCTTTTGTAAAAGATTGCATATAACAGTTCTATCCTGCAGCAGCATGTGTCCTGCTACAGTGTAAAGCTCCATTTAACAAAGCTCCTCCTCATGTTGCTTCCCAGCTCTTTAGCCACAATTCAACGCTCCGTTCTGTCCCGTTTCTTTCCTGCACCAACGAATGCATCGTAATGTCTTGCAAAAATCACACACTAAGATGTCAGCTGGTTTAGCTGCTAATTTATTCCTTGTGCTAACACGGGACTCCCAAGATGCATTCACAGACCATCAGGAAATCCCAGCACTATCACCTTACAGAGAGTCTGAGCCTAAACTCATTTATTTAGAAACACATTTATTGTAGCATGCCCAGGTCATTGCAATATAGAGTAAAAAAAAAAAAAGAGAGATTTATCATATCATATCATTTGGTTTTACGTGGCCTATCAGCACATTTTTTAAACTGATATATAGATTAACATTAGAACTGTTAACATAAATTGTAGCTTCTATATCACAATAACTGTATTTGTGTGTCTCTTCTTATCTCAATGTATGTCCACGTCTTATCCAATGTACAATTTGTCTATTAAGATTAATTTATATGGGCACCGCACTAGTTTATATAAAAATAAAATGATCATCTCCATCACGGTTGCTTTTTGCACCCTCTTTCTGTGTCTCCACTCGGCAGGACTTTGACTTCGTTCTGAAGGGTCTAGCTCGTCTTCTGACGAACCCGCTGACCCAGACCTACCTGCCCAACTCCACCAAGAAGATCCAGTTCCACCAAGAGCTTCTGGTGCTTTTCTGGAAGTTCTGTGACTTCAATAAGGTTTGGAAAGAAGTACTCTGCAATGTTTCTCTGGGCACCATGTGGCAGTAACCTCTGTCTTCACTGAGCACACCCCCTACCTCTGTGTTCCCATGACAGAAATTCCTGTTTTTTGTCCTGAAGAGCAGCGATGTTCTGGACATTCTGGTTCCAATCCTCTACTACCTTAACGATGCCAGGGCCGACCAGTGTGAGTTTCCTCTGTGGATTTAAAGTAACTGAGTACATACTCTGGTCATTTATTTTGAAGGTAGGCTGGAGGATTCTGGAAAAAAAATGAGAGAAAATCAAAAGTCCAAACCCCTTTCTATGTCTCTACAATACAGGAACAACAGTTAAGTTTTATAGACAAATCCCCATCCAATATTATTCAATGTGTCTGACACTTGCAGTGATTGGATGGAGTTCATTCAGTCCTTTACAGGTTACTATTTTTTATGTAAGTGTCGGAGCATTTCATTCAGTGTTTGCAATCTCGGTGTAAAGAGGACTTTAAGCTATATGATAAAACAAAAATAAAACAATAATAATACTGTACCACCCAACCTTCAAGTACAACTTTGAAGCACTTTGCTATGAAGTATTTCTATCTTCCATCTCCACTAGAGGGAAATATTGTACTTTCTACTCCATTATATTTATCTGACATCTTGTGTTCCAGATGTGGAATTTTTTTAAATTTAATCTTTATTTTTCTATTTTCTATATTCTATTAAATCGCCAAACTTTTGAAAAAAATGTGTAAGGTGCCAAATATCATGATGCATTAATGTACCCAAAGTATCTCAAATTGGCTTCATGTTGATGAACTAAAACATTAAAATGCTCTCACATGTATTTATTAATCAAAAACAGGTCATTTAATATTCCAAATAATATAACAGTCTGTATAATGAGTACTTTATTTTGTCACACTTTTACTTAAATCAGTTACAATTCAGGACTTTTACTTGTTGTTTCTGGGGTTTTTTTGATGACAGTATTTCTTCCTTTCACCTTCTGCAGCTCGCGTGGGACTCATGCACATCGGCGTGTTCATTCTGCTGCTGCTGAGCGGGGAGAGGAACTTCGGCGTGCGGCTGAACAAGCCGTACTCCATCCACGTGCCGATGGACATCCCAGTGTTCACAGGGACTCACGCCGACCTGCTCGTAGTGGTGAGACGCCTGCTATCGTCCTGTTCTGTTCTGAACTCCTAAAGAAAAGAAAAAAGTCTCACAGCCGTCACGCCGTTTGTTCTGTAGGTCTTCCATAAGATTATCACCACAGGCCACCAGCGTCTCCAGCCGCTGTTCGACTGCCTCCTCACCATCGTCGTTAACGGTGAGTCGCCTCCGTTTTATCACCTCATAAAAAAAAATGGATATATCGTTCTCTTTTACTTAATCACACACTTACCTGCTTCCCGTTTCCAGTGTCTCCCTATCTGAAGAGCCTGTCCATGGTCGCAGCCAACAAGCTGCTCCACCTGCTGGAGGCCTTCTCCACCAGCTGGTACCTGTTCTCCGCAGCCCAGAACCATCACCTCGTGTTCTTCCTGCTGGAGGCGTTCAACAACATCATCCAGTACCAGTTTGACGGTGAGACACCGCCAACATGACGGGATTTTTTTCTGCGATCCTGCGAAACCTAATTCTTTTTTTTTTTTGTCCCTCTTCCTCCCTCTCAGGAAACTGCAACCTGGTCTACGCCATCATCCGCAAACGGAACGTGTTCCACCAGCTGGCGAACCTGCCGTCCGACCCCGCCTCCATCCAGAAGGCCCTGCAGCGGAAGAGGAAGTCGCCGGACGTCATCTCCCGCACCAGCTCCCAGGAGACCGTGTCCATGGAGGGCTCCCGCCCCGCAGAGCCTGCAGAGCCCGGAACCCTGAAGACCAGCCTGGTCGCGATGCCAGGTACTGACTGAACGGACAAATAACCCAGTCACACCATCATGTAGTCCTCAGTGTTCTGTTTTTTACCGTGAAATGCAGCTACCGTCATGGTGTCACCCCTGGTTCTAATAATTTAGAGAACAATTACTGCAGTAAATCACCAGCACCAACGTCAAGACATGCAAACCGTAGTTTTGTGCATTCTTCATATTCTATGTTGGACATGTTTGTGGTGGAGGTTGTAAAGCAAATCGTGCAGATCGTGGTTGCAACTGACACAGCTCTGTTTTTTTTTATAGAAGCTCCTCTGTGTCTGTGACATTTTCTCCGTCCGTGTTGTTCATTGCTCAACAGACACATGCAGCCGATGTTTTGTACACTTCACAAGCGCCAGTATTGGGTTATATGAAAAATTCCTACCATTTAAAAACACTGGTATTCGCTATGAAACGCTACACCACCCAGCCCTGGCAATGTCCTTAAATGACATTAACCAGGTGACTTACAAAATAAAAGCCCTCTATTGTTTCGCACACGGTCCCTGTTTCCTAATGCATGTTTTGTTTTTTTTGCAGGCATCGATAAACTGACTGAGAAGTCTCAGGTGTCGGAGGACGGCACCATGGTGTCCGTCCAGGCGGCAGACTCCGCCCACCCCGTCCCGTCAGACCAGAGCGCGGCCGTCGGGACGAGCGACACCGAGTCGAACTCAGGCAGAGACAATGAAGTGAGTGTGTTTCATTGTGTGCACATGCTCTACTTCTTTAAAATGCAGGTTAATAAATCTTTTTTTTTTAATTATCCCCCACATCAGGATGTTTTCTACACCGAAGCGGAAATGGAGAGAAGACGTTTGTCGAGTGCGTCCTCGACATCGTTTTGGGCTGCGACGCCCGAGTGGGTCTGTATCATACATCCAGCCTGCTCCTTCAGTGCTTTTCATATATACTGGCAGGATGAGTGTTTGATTCCTCTTTTTCTGTCCCCAGGTTCTCTCCTGGAAGTGTAAGCTGCCCCTGCAGACTATCATGCGTCTGCTACAGGTGCTGGTTCCCCAGGTGGAGAAGATCTGCATCGACAAGTACGTCAATACATCTTCTTCCTAGTTCTCACATACGAACTGGAAATCACACATGAATGAAATAAAACCATGACATTTATTATGAAAAATGAAGGATATTTTGTGTGGAGGTATGAGGAAACACAGACAAAAGACATTAACCCAACTGTCTTATTACAGAAGACACAAGATTATGTATTATTTTATGAACCAAATGACAAACACTTTCTTAAAAACTTTAGATGATATAGTAGATAAAGTTCTTAAAACGGCTCTGAAATATATAGGCGTCATAATAAATTCAGAAGTTAAAGTAGAGAGAGTCAGCATGATGATATATTAACGATATACCCAACTTGACCAAAATAAGTTATTTACACATGGCTGCGATGCTCCTGGGAACATTTTAAAATAGCCCCCTGTGTTTTCCCTGCAGGGGTCTGACAGACGAATCGGAGATCCTGAAGTTCCTGCAGCATGGAACACTAGTGGGTCTGCTGCCGGTGCCTCACCCCATCCTCATCAGGAAGTATCAGGCCAACGCGGGCACGGCCATGTGGTTCCGCACCTACATGTGGGGCGTCGTCTACCTGCGGTGAGTAAGGTTTTCTAGATGTTCCTGTTCCCTTAGGTTGGGTTGACTAAACCTATGTTTCATTTGATTCTAGCAACGTGGACCCTCCCATCTGGTATGACACGGATGTCCGTCTTTTTGAGATTCAGAGGATGTAGGCCGAGCGTTTTCTGATCAAAAGCGGGATTGTTCGACACCGGGGGTTCCACTTCCCCTCAGCACCTGCTGGTTTCCCGGTAAAACCTCACTGTGTTTAACTCGCCTCGTAACTATCATCATAACGCTTGCCCCGTGCACCACGGACCTCTAGACTAGTGAGGTACAGATTAACCTGTCAGACTGGAAAAGAGAAATTACTCGATTATCAATATCGTCCATTGGGGAAAAAAAAACAAACTGTACATTTCTTCAGACCTCAAGACCACAGAATGTCTGTGAAAGCACTGAGACGACTGAAGCCCATTGTCGTGACAGCGTAGACGTGAGAGAGGAGATAGTTAAAGTTTTCAGAACAAGCGCGGGTGCTTTCCAACAGAGGCTTGATGGCACAATATTGGTGTTTCACGTTATTCGTCGTACTTGCCATGCTTTAAAGTGAATTTTTGCACTCTTTACGAGCCATCTGTTGTTACGGTTGTAATTTATCTGACGATGTAACGTTACGGGACTTTGGAGACAATAACACGGATTGTATGTTTTTATGTACATGACGCGGTCCCGGGTTTCTGATCTGGGTCGCTATGCTTACGATGCTTGATGTTGAGAATTGTATTTTTTCCTTAAATTATCCTGAAAATATATATTGATATGTATCTGTGAAATCAGTGTTTGTCACATTACTGTGTGCTTTGATGGATGATAACCCCCCTTAGTGATACAGCCATGTTACACCTTGACCACTAGATGGCACCGTGTTCATCCAGTCACTAATGGTTTGACCTTTACAGCATTTTATACCACTGCAACAATTAAAAAGCAGCTGTAACTTTCATTTAACAGCATAGTTCAAAGTTTGTTTAAAGGCAAAAAAAATTAAACATAGCAACCAGTATGCACACTTTGCTTATTTTAGCATACTGCTTTCTAATTTAACATTTGTGCCTCAGCAACAAATTCAGCAACACGGGAACCTATGAAATATAGAATTACTCACTACTAATACTGGTCATAAAAAAAATAAAATAATTTTCCGAATTGTAACCCTCTAAAAGGTCAGATTACTGAGTAATTCAGCACATGCAAACAGACCAGTTCCAGATGAATATATTTGCTCTGACCTAATGGATAGATAAGAAATGCCTCTGGCAAAGCCTGCAGTGAAATTCCAGGAAATGGCATGCATCTGGACCAAAGGATTACAAAAAGAGAAAATGGCTCAATATAGAAAACAAAAAAATGATAAAGCCTGGGCTTCAGTTTGAAAGCATCATAAAATAGATGCATTATTTATGCTGTAGCAGCTGTGAGATCAACAAATGGGACCTAAAACCGACCCTTAAGGAGCTAAAAGGGGGAGGGGTTTTATTAAATATCATAATCCCAGCGGAAAAATAAAAGGCACAAGGGTAAAGGGTAAGACTTGTGCTGTAATTTTAGGGCACAATCGGCACTAGATTGTAATCCAACAAGCAAAAACCTCTGCAGACTTGTGACTACACTACAGAGATGACCAAGTGTTTTGATGACCAATTAAGTTTCATGTTCCCAGTGATAAATGTAATCACCTCAAATTGGCTTTCCAAGCTCTATTTACAGAACTGCAGACGGTGGAAAATGTATTTATTTGTTGTTACATTTATTAATATAAAGTGTCATAAAGTGCATAAAAAAGTTACTTTTTTTTTTTTTACATATATAAAAAGGCAGAAAGTCCAACTAAGAGATGACGTACACTTCAAAAAGGCTGGCGACTGAGTGCATGCGGTAGAAGATTCCAAAAGGAAGTCCGATATTCACGATAGCAGCCCACATCGTGAACTTGTAGAATTTGATCTCGACCTTGTGATCGAACTGTGGCCGAGCACCGAACGCAGGCATGATCCACAGCTGTGGATACAAACAGGAGGAGGAGATGAATGTTTATCTATGCACACGATGCATTATGTATTTAATCAGTGTGTGAAGAAGCAGTTTAAGAAATAGAAAGACTTACTATTATGTTTGCTAGCAGCAGAAAGGCACAGACCTCCTTCAGTACTCTTCTCCTCAAGCTTAGTTTAGGAGGATCCGAAGTGAGGATGAAGTTGGATTTTTTGCCTTCCACGCCGACGACCTCTGCGTGTTCCTGGGCTGCGTGCGCGTTTGTGTGCAGCGCCGCCTCCTGCATAACGTGGAAGGGCTCCCGGTGCAGGCCCTCGATAATGAAGTAGTTCTGCAGCCCGAGCTGCAGCACCATGAGGACGGCCCAGGACAGGTTGAGGGCGTTCAGGTAGCCGCGGGCTCCTGTCGCCACCACGGCCACGATGGTGAAGTAGCTGATGATGAACTGGCCCATGGAGGCGCCCACCAGCAGCCCCACGTCCATGCTGCGCGTCGGGTTCTTCTCCGACACGTGCTCCCTGTGGTCCAGCCTGTACACGACGCAGCCCACCACGGTGGAGGCCGACATCAGGCTCACGATCACGATGTTGGTGACGAAGTGCATCAGCAGCGCCTTGTTCCTCTTCTCCCGCTCCCCCTCGCGGAGGATGTCCACCTCGTACGCGATGAATGTCACCAGTCCCGCCACCACCAGCAGGGCGCCGGTTATTGGCCCCACGCACACGTCCCTCGGGCGAAACTTGGCGGAGCCGGCGTGGGAGTGATCCTCCACGAGACGGCCCACGTTCTTCCACATGACGTAGGCCATGGCGGAGGCGAAGAGGCTGTACTCGATGTTGAAGGGGTACAGGTAGTAGAAGGCCTCCTTGAAGGTGCTGCAGGCCGAGTGGCTGCAGTTACACTTCTTCACGTCATAGCTGTCTGAAGTGGAAAGGAGAATATGGAAGTGCCATGTTTTGAAGGGTCTTTTTTTGATTTCAAAAAACATTAGCTACCTCTGTACAACTTGTACGAAACGCTGACATTCGTGTCAGGAGTCTCAGTATGGTGAAGGGATTCCTCGGTGACGGCCGCCATCCACACCACCAGATTTGTTGAAAGGGTAACTATAAGTCCACACCTGTAAAGGAAAGAGTTATTGTGTTCTGCTAAATCAATAAACTGTATGCAGATGGTTTACTTAAGGGAGAAAAGAAAAAAAGATTCACCGAGTCAAATTGGTATGATGCTGCACACAGTCCTTTGCATGAATCCACAGGAAGTAGGTCTTTAAAAATGGAAAAAAATATATATTTTTATTTATTTCACACCTATATTATCGCATTGCATAACCAAAAGTGTTCCTAAAATGCAGAAACCTGGACGAGGAGAAATACAGCTTGCACGACTGGAAAAGCGAGTTTAACAGCAGAGTCGCAGTGGAGGTAGCCCGCATAGTTGGCCGCCTTGAAGATGTCCATGAGGAGACTGAGCAGGCCGAACAGCACGAGTCCAGCTGCAATATAAAAACACGAGCGATTAAAGATAAATGTAAAAACAGGTTAAAACAAAACTGTAAACCTTATAATGGCACCTCAGTGGCATCCTGTTTTATTCTTTCTGGAATAATTGAAGTAAATCTAAGGTTACTATTATAGATTACATGCTGCAAAACCTGAAACCTTAACAGGCAAAAACCTGTTTTTGTATAGTTAGTGCAATATTGAGTAGACTCATCTTACTCCACTGGCAGATAGTTTAACTTATTTATATTTTTTCTTGATTTTAGTCAACGTTTAAGAAAAGATTTTATACAAAACTAAGACCCAAATCAGGGAAAAAATGCTGCCAGTGGAATAAGATAATTCTAGTTAATATTAGACTCCTTGTACCAAAAATAAAAAAAATCTTCACCTGTTCAAGATTTCAGTTTTTGCAGTATGTCATATCATCCTTGTTTTATGTGATTGTGATTATGTCATGCTTTGTTGTACATTACACTTGGAGCCGCAGACCTTGAATAAATCTTTATAATTCATAAAATATACTAATAAAAGTGATGGGGGAGTGATATGGGGCAACATGTAATAATAATTAAAAAAGTTAAAGTAGGACTAAATGGGCCACCATGTGCTAGCAGGAAGATCCAAGATGGCCTCCAAGTTCTCACCTCGGAGCCACACGGGCCCCGCGTGACCGTCTTGGAACGCGACGGCCTGCTCCTTCCGGGCGGTGACCACCGTGTAGAACAGCATCCACAGCATGGTGAGGAGGAGGAGGACGATGAGGAAGATCTGCCGGTGCACGGCGGTGACGGCCACGCTGTTGAAGGCGCTGCCGCTGACCAGGGCGCAGCCCAGGATGAGGATGTTGATGCAGATGATGCCCGACAGGAGCCAGCCGCCGCCGTGGTGGGCCCGCTCCATCACCACCTGCACGTGGCGGGCGGCCTCGGAGCTGGGCGGCGGCGAGGTGGGACTGGACAGGTGCTGGATGTTCTCCATCTGTGCTGCCGTTTCGATGTTGGACGGGTGAACCTCTACGACGTCATTTCGTGTTTTCCTAGTTTTAAAAAAAAGAAAAAAAAGGGAAAAAAGAAACGAAGGCAGCAATGATTCTGTTTACTGTAAACAATGCAGAAAAATTTCCAAAGTCCACACTGGAATATTACACACTTAGATAATTCAGTAGTGGAAAGTAACCAAGCAGGTAAAAAGGACTCTTAAGATGCAGATTTGACACAGTTAATATAACAAGCTCCTAAAATGCACACAACACAATCTTTTAATTGTGGCATCGTACAGTTTCTGGTGAAAACAGATTAGGATGTGATGATGTCCCGACAAGGACAACACATGGACATTAGCCTTTGGGGTGTTTAGGTTCCCGTACCGTTCATTAACATGCGCTACCTTTTCCTAATAAACAGTAAAACAAACAGGTGTGTGGTCAGGTCACAGGTCACGTGTGGAGGAGTTGCTCCACCACATACTGATGTTTGCCTCTAAACATCTCACGTGGCTTCACATGTGAGAGAATGATCTTACGACCTCTCACCTTTACCTGGTGACCCTTCAGAGGGGCCGGACACGTAGGCTGGGAACCACTAGACTGAACTATCTGCATCTAAAGTAGTAAAAACAAGCCGTTTTCACACTGATGCTTTAGTATTAATAATCTAATGATAATAAATATAATGATATGTCAGACAAAAGGGCAGAATACTTTAACTACATCAAGCATGTGCTACTACTTTTATTTAAATAGGATTTTTTTTTGCAGGATTATAATTGTAATTGAGCGTTTTTACATTGAATCACTTGAGTAAAGGAGTAAACTATTCTAAAAGAGCATGGTTAAATTGATTATTATTACTTATTCAAGTTGTTGGAACAGATCTTAGCTATGCAGCACATGTGATGCCTTTATGATCAGCCAGAGTCTATATCAAAACTGTTAATTAAAAAAAACAAAAAAAACTATGAGCCGATTTATACATTTTTGTGCAATTAACGCTCATTCTTAATTTTTTTTTTTTACTTCATAATTATCCAGGGTATATAACACAAACCAGCAAATAACGCAAAAAATTAAAAATACTATGATTTGATGCATTTTTGGATCACAAGTATAATTGGTGTTTAAATAACAAAAATGCATTAAATCAACTCCTAGTAGAGTTTTAAAAAAAGCTAAATGATGTTTAAGTTTTTTTTTTTTTTTTTTATGAATGAGAAGGTAAAGCAGTGTCTTGTGTGGAATATTCAATACTAAGCCACGTTTACCGAGTGATGACTTTGTTGCAGGTCCGCAGCACGTGTCGAGTTACGGTTTGTTTCATGATGTTTTTTTCCGCCCAGAAACACACTCTTATCGTCAGAGACGTTGAATTAACATCCACTTTAATGACAACTCTGGTCTGTTTTAAGTCACTATGTGTTCTTTTTTATTATATTCTAATTTTCGCGCCTTTCTCTGCGGGCGGACAACAGGAGGACGCTAATGGCGGCGCCCAGGTGAGCTGATGGACGCACACGTGCGCTGACTTCCTGCTGATTGACGCGTCTTTACGTCTCCTCCGTAGAAAGTGGGTTAGCGCCTCAGGCAGAATCCAACGCGTGTTTGTGTTTATTTTAAAGCTTAAGTCCTCCTGGTACCAGGATTCCAGGTTTCAGGACGTGTTTTCTGGGAAAAACAAAACAAAACTGTAGAGTGGTACCCAGAACACGTAGTACCAGGAAAAGGGTGAAGTACTCCATTACACGTAAAAGTCATGCATTTAGTATGTTGCTGAAGTACAAGTTAAAACGTGTTTTTGGAGTTATCAAAAGTAAAACTGCCCATTATGCAGACTTGTTTCATTTTAATTATAGTACATTGTTTTTTATCACTAGAGCATGATAGAATATTAAAATATTTATGCAAAATCTCAATCGGAAATTAACAAGTAACTATAAGTGTCATATAGAGGCGGTGGTGTGGATTTGCAGAGTGGCATAAAATGCAAATACACAAGTGAAGTATAAGTACCTCCAAATTGTACTTTTGTGCAGTACTTAAATACATTACACCACTGGACTTGGGACTTACGAATCCAACAAGTTAAATTTTATCAATGAGATAATAAAAGCAATTAATCAAATAGATCAGGGATATAAAGTGGAGCAATTAGTGCTGTTATATTTTTAAGATTTGTGTAGGAAGTTTAATTACTTAGCTAATTGACTAAGTGGGTCCTAATTGACATGTCTGATTAATTGGATTTCATCTTAATTAAATAGGTCAGGGGTTAAATTATAATACTTGATTGACATACACATGTGACATTGCAGAAAAAGAGATTTATTTATTTTGTCTTTTCTGGACAATCATGTTTATAGCATTATTGAATTAATAAATAGGAATTTATTCATTGGCATAGTGTGAAAACAAAAGTAATACAAATAAGAAATCCCATTTTGCAATAAAACCTTCCCTCTAGAATAAAAAAAAAAATAAAACTATAGAAAAAATAATAAAGTCATTGGACATAGGGACAAGTAGAAACTCCTCACTACGGGGAACCATGATGTCAGAGAACCATCTTCAATAGTATTTAGTGTCTGTCCATTTACCAACACATTGTTTGGTAAAACATGAACTAATGAATGTAAAATCCTTTCAGTATCCTGCAGTTTATACTCTATGAAATCTGTTAGTTATTAGTTAATTTTAATATATAGGCAAAAAACCAACATCTGGATGATTTCTGAAGTCTAAAAAGTCCATTTATATTTCTCATTGGTGTTTCGAGAAATTCTGATGACCCTCTGGCAGACAAAGTAGAAAACACAAACACACACACACGTCTTAAAACAGTCAATCTTTTACAGATCACCTGCTCAGGACAGGTTGATGTAGTTTAGAGATCATCAACTTTCCCGATGACTTGTACTGCTCTCACGCGTTAGTCACAAGGTTGGAATCAAAGGTCATTTGATGCCCCATTCGACGAGTCTGTCACAAACCATCAAGATGCTGAAGGCGACGCTGAACACGCTCCTTCTGCTGGGTCTGGTCGGTGCCGTGGACGCTCTCTACAAACGGTGGATTCCCGACACGAACTATGAGAACAAGACCAACTGGGACAAAGGAGACGTCCCGTGCGGCAACGACAGGGTTCAGTTTCCGGCTCAGAGTAAAGTCTCTGTGTTCGTGGAGACCGCGCACGCCGTGCTGGAGATGAAGCTGCCCGTCAACGGGGAGTTCATCCTGAATTCCGGAGCCGGGTTTTATGTCGTGGCGGGAAAAGATCCAGACTGCGGGGCCGGTGTCACCGCTCAGTTTGCTGACCCGGAGCCCTGCCGGTGGTTTGATCCGTCCCTGTGGCAGGCGGCGGCGTCTCTGGACGACCTGCAGCGAGGGGACCTTCTGTTCTCGGTCCACGGGGAGAGCGTCCCCTGCCGGCACGACGACGTGGTCTTCAGACCCCGCTCGTCCTTCAGAGTGGACACCGGCTCTGGCCAGACGAGCATCCCCGTCAAATCCGTCTCTGTCCTGGGGAAGACGTTCGAAGTCGCGTCGGAGTTCGCCCTGTATCTTGGCTCGCACTCGGGCCGACTCCAGTTCCCAGGGTCCTCCGCGGTCACGGTGGGGAACCCCGGCTGCGAGGATCCTTCGGGCTGCGAATGTGGGAATTCCGAAAACCTTCCTCAGATCTGCACTGCAGTAACGTGCCCCCCTCTGAGCTGCAAGAAGCCGCTTCCCCCCGTGGGACACTGCTGTGAGGTGTGCGGCGCCATCCTCGCCGTCCGCTATTCCGCCAGCTTCAACCTGCGGGTTTACAGGCAGAGAATCCAGCACCTCTTTCTCATCCAGCCGCAGTATAAATCCATCCGGCTGGGCATGTCTAAAGTTTTCAAATCCCAGCGGTTGATGGGGTTTGTCCCGTTTGGATCCTCGGCCGAGATCCAGGTGGTTCTCCTGGACGAAGGGACGGGCTCCCAGTCCGAGGCCCTGGCCTGGGACATAGTGAAAGACGCCCGATCCCATGGGTCCATTTTGGGCATTGTCGGGGTCGAGTTTGAGGCCTCCACCGGGGGCAGCAGCGACGACTCTGGAAGCGGCGCCGGGATGGTGGTGGGCATCGTGTTTGGGGTTTTGATCATGCTAGCGCTCGTTATCGTCATGGCCGTCCTGATCCGTAAAGGCGTTGTCCGGATGCCTTCGCTGCCATCTCTGAGCCTCCTGAGGAGCAACCAGTATCCCGAAGACCTCGACGGGCCTCTCGACCGCGGCTTCGATAATCCCATATTTGACAAACCCCACATGCTGCCCGATGTTCCCAGTCTGTACCGGGCGGAGGCACAGTCCATCTCCCTGACTCAGACAGGCGTGCACTTTGTGAATCCAGCTTATGACGAGAATGAAACCGATTTCACTGCCTGAAATGGACATATTTGTGTTTGAGAACCAAAAATCATTCCAATATAGTTTCCCCTTTAACTCTTTCTCTGTAGCTCTAGAGAGAACACGTCATTTTGTGTCCATCTCATTAATAATAATGTGCAAAGAAATGAAAATGTCTTGTATTTGGTACAATAAGTCCAATACTGACTAGAATTATCTTGAATTATAAAACCACTCAATATTGGACTTAATGTTTTAAATTCAAGAAATATTTTTTATTATGTGACTGTATATTCATCTCAACATTAATACAGGCTGTGTGCTTTTCTGTGGGTTGAGTATTTTGAAACATGGGGCAGTGTTTATAACACCTATATATATATTAACATCTACCTATATCTGCCATATAGGACCTTTAACTTACCACATAGATAATAAATCATTTTATAGATTAATAAGTATTCATAAAAACTCATCAATCTCAGAGACAGGAGCATTTAATAACTGATTAACTTGTAAGACAAATAAACATATTGCTGGCAGGCCACTGTGTACTTTCTCCTCATTTATATCACATTCAGAAGCTGTAAACGCTGCAGTAAATTCCTGAACCTGCTGCAGGTATTGGTATGTACATGTTGCACAGTTACCACTAGATGGTAGTGGATTAAATCTCCTCTGACATGTATATGAAAAAATTTATGCACCTTATGTAACCTCAATAAACATTTACAATGCACTTGTTTTTCTTTTACAAGCGTGCAGAGAAGGCAGCTGCTGTTTTGTGCAGTGTTACAGGTAGGGCTGGGCATCGCCTTATAAAAACTTCATTGTTATCTGTATTTTCTCCAAACAAATTAAAAAAGCAATCATTTCTTAACGCAACAAAATAAATGATTACCAAAGTAGCAGCAGAGAAAGTTGGAGAACCTGAAAGAACCCATGCGGACACAGGGAGAACATGCAAACTCCACAAGGAAAGGCCTCAAGGTTTAAACCTGCAGTTTTCTTTGCTGTGAGGCAACAGCACTACCCACTGTACCACCGTGTCATCCAACAAATTGAACCAAATCAGGGAAAAAAAAAACATCTTGACATGAACTACAGTATCGGTCAATGGAATACGATTTTCATTAAGATTTCAGTTTTTGCAGTGGGTTTTTTCTTATGAAAAAAAAAACAAATTCCATAAAATAATTGCAAAGTGGATTTATTAAGCATGAGTGTATAAAATAATATAGTAATAAAGCCCTATATTCCATTGTATTCGAATTCAGAACATTAGGCCCAAATCCTTGGAGTTGACCTTCTTGCTGTTAGGCTGCAGCCCTATTTTTAATAAATTTTCCTTACAAATTTTTACAAAAAAGGCCCATCCCTCATTTCATTTGGCATGAACCAGAGACACCACGTTGTCCTTCTTTGACAGCCAGGCGGTGACGTACAGCGGCTCAATAAAATCCGCCCTGTACTTGTGCAGCAGCCTCATGGGACCGGTCACGTCGTAGAAGGACACGGAGCCCTGCTGAAAGTCCACGTACAGGCCGACCCTCGCGACGTCCGCGGCCTCCAGGAGCGTTTCGGCGCCGGCGTGCCACGCGGAGAAGCCCCGGCTGCTCCTGCCCACGCACCAGGAGAAGTCGTTCCCCGTGATGCAGCTGCCGCTCTCCTCCCCCTTGCGGTCGATGCTCTTGTACGTGAGCCCGACGTGCGCCCCCTCCCCGCTCAGCTCGGCCCTGATGTAGTGCCTCCCCAGGTACAGGCTGTCCGAGCTCATCGCCTGGCGCCAGTACTCGAAGCGGTCGGGGTGGTCCGGGTAGCTGTGCTGCCAGGGGCTGGTGTTCGTCAGCTTTCTGTTGTCCTCTGTGACGCGTAGGAAGTGATGAGTGGTGTCTGGGTCAAAGGTCATGCTCCTTGCGTCTACAGAGCAGGGGAAGTCGCGGTCAATCGATGAGTCAAAACCTAATCTGGCACAATTCAAAGAGCTCTACGCCACCTGACAACTAGTATTTAAATACAGTGCCCCTCTGTTGACACTTTAAATGCAATAGAAATGCGTGGTTAGAGATAATCATCTTGCATTATTAGAGATAGAGAATATAGAGGCTCTGTATTTAAATGGCCAGATAACACAAATATGTTGAAAGCACATAAAGAAAGAAAATTTACATTTTAAAAAGTCTTCTGGTGTCTCAGGATCAGGCTCGGAAGAAACCTCTGGGGCCTGGGATTTAGTTCCTAGATAGTCATTAAACAGATTAAACAGAGGACGTTTATTCGATCATTCAACAATACTGTCAAAGCATCAGAAATCAGTGGAACATTTCATAAAATTAGAACAAAGGAGTATTTTTTTTGTGTGTGCAACAGTGATAGTTGTTTTAATCTAAAAGAATTCAGTCAATTTACTTAACAATCAATAAAATTACCAAAAGAGATGCATGAAGATGTTTTGATGTTTTATTGAATTTTGGTGATTTGAGGGGTTTAAAATTTTGATCCACCCACCATTATTACAAATAACGCTGAGTCTTTCTCTGTAACGCAACAGAATGAGGTCGCACAGCTCCTGCGTGGTGTCAGTCGCTGCTTGAACGTAAGAGGCGAGGTGATCCATGCGGTTGATGCACACGCTGGGCAAACACACGTCGGCCTCCCCTTTCCTCCACTCCGCGTATTCCTACAACAGGCAAAACAAAACCGAGTAAAGCGGTAATACGACGCCGTTACATAACACGCGCGGCTCCCTTTTTCTCTGAACTCGAAAATTGTCTTTGTTGGGATTACTGAAATGTCTGCTCTGTGTACACCGTCAACAACGCAGCGGCGTCCAAAATAAGGAAAGGAACATCCTGCGCTAATCCCGAGATACTTGACTGAAACCAGCGCCTTGTGTGGCACCTGCAGGAAGTGGACGTCAGACTTGGTCCTGGTCAGTTTGCTGATTTGGGCCAGAGTCTTCGCCAGCTCCGTCCTCCTCTGCTCCAGATGTGCCTGGATGCCCTCGGCCTGTCGGAGAGCCTGCCGCCGCTCGCCCTCCAGCGCCTCCACCGCCTCGTTCTTGGCCTCCTGCACGGCCGTCTGCAGCCTGGAGAACTGCTGCTCCACGACGACGCAAACCTCCTGCACCGAGGACTGGAGGTCCGGAGAGGGGGGGGGAATGAAATCAGAATAATGCATTCAACTCGTTTAGAGAAAACGGGTTACGGCGTGATATTTTCCCATGTAATATACCTTGATTAAATCATTGTTGCTCTGCAGTTTTCCAATTGCTTTCTCGGCCTCTGAATCACTCTGGCTGATCTCTTCTTGCTTTTTCTGCAGTTCAGTCTACGAACAACACGACAGATGCTGCATGAGTTTTTAATATGAGACCATATGGTGGAAATACATACATGACTGTCCAACTAATATATTACTGTTCTCACAACTCTGAGGCTTAGGAAATGCAATTTAGATGCATACATACAGTACTTACATTTACATACATACATACAGCTTGTCAGTTATATGAAGCTATATATATATATATATATATACACACATTTATTTATTTGCACTGCGCAGGTCAAATGCAACTCAGTTTCGTCTTAGTTACGTTGAATTTTCCTTAATGTCAATGCATATTATTTTTCTAGCAGCATCTAGTGGTCAAACTGCAGATGGCAATCGAGTTGTAAGCTAATAAAAAGACAAAATTCTTAATGCAGCTCTGTAGTTTAGACTTCTGTAGAAGTATATGCTAAATAATACACTATAATAATCCTTATATGCCATTTCCGCCAAGTTTATTCTGTTAGATGCTGCTAAGCCCACTAAGTCTTATGGGCTATATCTGGAAGTGTGTGTGTGTGTGTGTTGTGTTCCAAGACCTCGATCTGAGCTCGTGCCTCCCCCACAGATGCCGTGGCGTGACCTTCATGCTCCTGGCTCTCGCAGTCCAGACACAGGCAGCAGCCGTCCGCCAGACAGAAGCGTTTGAGGGGGAGACGGTGCGCCTCGCAGGCCCGGCAGTCCACGTCGTGGAGGGGGTCCACCAGCCGGTGGTTTTGAAACTTGGCGTTCTCCAGGTGGGGCCTGAGGTGAGCCTCGCAGTAGGAGACCAGACAGGTCAGGCAGGATTTCAGGGCCCTGCTGGGGCTTTCCATGCAGGAGTCACACAGCACGTCCGGTGGGAGCGGCACGTCCGGCGTCGCCTCCTCCTGCACGTTCAAATTCTCCTCATTTTCACTGCTCCCAGTCGCCATGTTTAGGATCCTTTCGCCGTGAGCCAGTAGAGTTTTGAATGCAACAAGGCCTGAAGCTGAAGATTTTTTTTATCTCAGTGCATGAGGAAAGAATTAAAAACAAGCCGAAGGCATTCTGTAGTCAGTCACGCGGCTGAAGCGCTTCCCTGTTTTACTCTTTTTTTCTCGCCCTATATCAGACCTCACTAAGCTCAGGACACATAACAACTCTCACAGACGAGAGGAGGAAATGACGAGTGCATAATCACCCAGCCAGGAAAGGGAATGTACTGAACATCCTCTTTCTTAAGTTCCTCCTGGACAATAACTTCTGCCTCATTTACCTACAAATTCATTTAAACAGCAGCAGTGCTATTGTGAGACTAATGAATGAATACAGTCAGATGTATCAGGGCGGTTCATGCATATTTCTTTAGCTCGCGGAAGTGGGGTTTTCACTGAGACCCTTTGCTGCTGCTAAGAATCTGTAAGCATTTCCTTTAGATAACAATGTTATCATTGTCAGAGCCTCAGACGGAGGCGCTTATCAACATTACAACTTCCTGACTTTATGTCATGCAGTTTACAGGCCTGTTAGGATTATCACAATGGCTCAAGATGCAAAAGCAAGTGTTTTCTGCACACACATACACACACACACACACATTAAACAGGTACGGAATGCGACAGGATGTTAACTGACCTGTAAAAGATGTCAAATAGACATGACTTCTGTTCATGCAAAAAGTGCACATCACAGTAGTTACATAAGCAGGAACCCGAGACATTTAAGACATTTGCATGCAGTTTTTGGTTTTGTCAACGCACCAACCAATCTCTTCACAAATGTTCTTAACGTTTTAGAAAAATTGTTTAGAATCTAAGTAAAATCTGTTAAATACCCACATATTGAATCTGCCTTAAACCAAACTATTGTCCTGTATTATTCCTGTAACTGTAGCATCTAAACCCCACTTCATACCATTTTGCAGATGAAAGAAAGTAAAGAAAGGATACACCAGTGAAGTCATATATTATTAAATCACATTAGTACTTTTATTAAAATCCACTTTAAATATTAGCAACATTAGGTTATCAAACACTTGCAGATGTACATGATGACAATAAAAACTATTTAAGATGCAAACTGTTAAAGGGCAGGATTATTGTTTGTTGAATGATATATACAAGTTTTATTAACAGGACATGCAAATATATATATACACACACATATTTATATACATATGATATATAATATATATATAAAACTACCAAATATGTTGTACAGATGGTGTTTTCATTTCAACACTTGAGTAAATCAGAGTAATTGGCAGTGAGCTGCATGTGGTGCATGGCTTGCTGTATGTAAACATGTACGGAAATAAAATGTGGGAAATCAGATTAATGAGATTAGTGTTATTAATAGGGTTAAAAATATGTATTATAAAAGTCACTTTTAAGCAAATGCACAGGCACAAGCAACGCAGGCACATGTTGTGGTTAGGATTTACCCCACAGGGGCAAACATAGGGGACACAGACCCAGCAATCAAGTCAGTGAGTCCAACAAGACCCAGGTTCTGAATTTAACTCACATGTCGTCTCGCTGGAAGTGTGTCTCCCTTCTGCTTTGTGAATCATTGAGTCCACTATGTGACGCTCACGCCACGATGCTCCGCTGACCTTTTGGGGGGGGCGGATCATCTACAACATAAATTTTCACAAAGCATTTCTTCATCTTCATCATCACTTTATGCGTCCTTATTACTCTGAATAACTGGAAACTGGCACTTACAGTTCTGTGTCTTCAATGCAGTCCGGGTCCTCGATGGTCTCCAGCCGTCTCTTACAGGCGTCCAGGATCTTTTTCCTAGGCCCCAAGGGGATGTGGATACTCTTGAGGTCCTGGTCCGAGCACAGCAGCAGAGCTTCCAGGTCGATCTTCTCCCGCTTGAAGATGGAGCAGAACTCGCTCATGCCCTGCGTGGCCAGGAAGACCTCCAGGGGGCTCGTGTTGGGCTCGTCGTCGTCGTCCAGCCCCAGCTCCACCTCGTCCCACGGCACCTCCTGCGCGTTCCTCTCCGCCAAGCTGCGAGCGCTGCCGATGCTGTCGTCGTCCAGGCTCGTCTGCAGCCGGCTGCGCAGCCGCACGCTGGCGTCGCCCGACCGGCTCGTGCCGGCCTCTTCCCGGCCGCCGAGGTCGAACATCCCGCCGCTCACGTAGTTCCGCCTGAACACCATGGTGCCCAGTCCGGGCCGGTTGAACAGGGAGTCGTGTCCCGAGTCGGTGCTGACCTCGGAGTACTCCAGGTCGGGCCCGTGGAGGTCCGGCTCGCTCATGGCACGTGAAATGGCATCGTCGTTGTCCCTGGGGAACATGTCGCGAATGTTGCGGCGCCCGCCGCGGTCCTTCGGGTTCACGTAGGTCCCCTGTTTGACAAACATGACGTCGTTGCCCAGCTGGAGTCCGGAGAGGGAGCGGACGCTCTTCCTTCCTTCCTCGTAGATTTTAAAGGTCCCATCGCCCTGTTTTCTCTTCTCCAGCTTCTTCTGGATCTTTGTCTTCCCTCGGTTTGTGGCATGGAGAGTAGCCTAAAGGGAGGGGCAGTAATACAGTAATGAGGCATAATCAATCCAGCCTGTGAGGAGAATTTAGATTTCACCAAAACACTCAATTAAAAAGCATCAATTCACATTCTTTTACTTTTTACATAGCAACTTCCAAGCTAACACATAACAGTCCCAAAACATTACCGCAAACACTACTTCCAGGTTTCTGTTTGGGATGTTTTTGTCCAACATAACATTCCCAAAAGCTTCAAATAATCACATTAAATTATGTTTGAAGCTATTTTTGAAACGTTGTGTTTAGTAACCTTCCCACAGCGTTCTGGGAATTTAACCATAAAATTAGAATTCTGTCAGGAAACATCTTAGGAGATTCCCTAGTGTTTCCCATCAATATGTGGCGCAGCGCCACAGAATGAAAACCGAGTGCCACAAATCAATTTCACTTCTTTTTTTAATCTGTTTTTTTCCACCTTAAAGCCACTCTATCCTGGGGGCAGGGGATTCAGAGCCCAATTCACCACACAATGCTAATTGGTCTGTGGGAACTTCCCAGAACAACAAATAAACATTCTCAGCCAGTGCGGTATGTAAAGTCAAATTCACACAGTCAAGATTTGAGGCATTGATTTGAGATATGTCTGACCTGAGAATATGGCACGCTGACAGAAGCTGCGTTGAAGTGCGGCAGCCTGTGGCTGAGGGAGCTGCTGGTGTAACTGGAAAAGCTCATGACGTCTGACGCCGACGCCTCGGAGGCCTCCTTGTGGAACTTGCGCTCCATGCGCTTGCGGTGCTTCTTCTGCATCTTCAGGCACTCCTTGATCCTCCGCTCGGCCTCGCGGAATGCCCGGTCCTTCAGCTTGCTGACCAGCTTGGTGTTGAGGCCCGTCTGCTTGGCGGCGATGGAGTCCAGGTAGCGGACGCAGTCCATGTGATTCTTGGTGGCGGCCATGTCCAACGGCGTGTGGTAGTCGTTGTCCAGGCACCATATGTTGGCACCGAAAGACACCAGGAAGAAAAGGCAGTTGAGGTGGCCGTTGGCGGCGGCCAGGTGCAGTGGCGTATTCCCCCATATGTCGCACTTGTCAGGGTTCCCTCTGCGGAGGAAAATATATTTGATAAAACCTCTTTTCACAAACATTTTACATTGGACCCCCCCCAAAAAGCGAGAAAGGTCGCAGTGATTGAGCACACGAGGTTGATGTTTTCAGCATTGACCTGCCATCAGTGGGCTGTTGATAGGACGCTATTTAACCCATTTCTTTAAATGAAAATAGCCCACATATAACACATCTTTACATATTCCCAGTAACAAAGATCTGTGATGTTGCATATACGTCACAATGGCCGTTTATGGTAAATCTATCCCTCATTTTAAAATTAATACACCTAGCAGCTTTTGTTTAGTAGCATGCATTTTGTCTTTTTTAGTTGCATTTCCTCAACATATTTCATAGTTATAACTTATCAGAATCTATATTAAGCAATTTAGGTCAGAACAGGTTAGATGTAATATTGAACATGTTAAATGAATCAAGCTGTTTGAAACTAGTCAGCCCTCTCACGCTGTCACATGACCACACCAGGTTGTCACATGACAACTTCAGGTTGTCACATGACCACACCAGGTTGTCCAGTGTATGTACACTTAAGGCCTTCACTAGTTTAGGATTAAGCTAAATGAGGAATCTTCCAGAACTTTGAAAAGGGCGGTGGCACCAGTGTCGCAGTGGTTTCTTATGGATTAATAATTCAAAAATAGGCGTCTTTGTTTAAAATCCTCCTGCACGGGGACTCTATTAATATAACAAATAACAGTTCAGCGGCATTCAGCCGCAGCTGACAGCGACCTCGGGGCTACCTGTGTGCGCTGCAGCGTTGCTGTCGGCCTGTAACATGACCACGGGTTTGCCTAGGATCAGCGCTACACCACCCGTATCCGGTTTCAGGGGGATGGATGACTCAAAAAGCACCAGTTTGCCTGTGATGTTGAATTCCTCGAGTCAGGACGTACAGCCTGGCGCCTGCTCGGATGATGTGTATCGAGCGTTTTGTATGTTCCTAAGCCTCTGAAAGCTCATTTACAGAAGTAAAACTGAACTGATAATCAATAAATATTCATAATAAAATGCACCAAATTCATCATAAGGTCTTATTTGTGGTCAACAGTAATATTACATTTATTAAAATCTGTTCAAACCAGCACAGTACAGTATTTGATCGACTATACAGTACTTAGTTGCTGTTAGGGATAGCATCTTTTGTTCATTTTCTTGGGTTTTCGATAATGGCGTCGAGCTTTATGAGCTGAATTCGTACTAAAAGTGTCGTCGACGTGACGCATTAAACATTCATTTAATGTTTTCATAACATTTTAATTGGCTTTCCCTCCCATCATGGTAACATCTCGAGCTCTTAGGCTCAGATTATTACCGGTGTGTCGCGGCAGAAGATGGGTTCCCATTCTCAAACGCGGCACGTAGGCCCACTGAGTGTAAAACCTCGGCGATGCCATTTAACATGGTGACACTGCTCAAGGTCAACTGATCTACTGTAAGAGCACATCACCTAAAAGCAGCCATGCATGGGATGAGTTATAGAGACATTAATGCAGCAAGCACAGTTCATTAAATGTGTTGCAGCCCTGCACTCCCTGACACATTTACTGTATAATTACAGCATCTAGTTGACCCATAAAAAAGACTTTAAAGATGTACCGCGCATAATTTATACCTCATTCCTACAACGCGAACTGTTATGTAAAAGCATTTGCCCAGCATTACATAATTAACAATTTTATGACATCATGGCGGGCGAAAGATAATGTTTGATCAAATAAAAAGGCGGCATTGTGGCTCGATCGTTTGCTTTTCCTCATCGCGGGTGTGCGAGCGGAGTTGGTATTCGGGGTCAGTTGGCAGGAGGAACGGCCCATTCCTCATCTTTTCTGGCTGACCTGGTTTGCCTGACAGACGGGGAAAAAAGGCTCCTATTATGCATCTGCTTAATTGGGAGTGAAGCTTTCGAGAGGCTCGCTGTAAAAGTGAGTTGTCAGCGGCATGAATGTGTCCCCGAAACGCAAAATATGCAGCTCGGACAGCAAAGCAAGGAAGAGTTCATAGCCTATCTCTTATTTCCCATGGAATAAGAATCCCTGGAGGCATTTAGTGGCCAAGGACATGGTATTCCTCTATCGATAGCATTTCTCTGATTGACACGAGGCACTAAAATTAAACATTAATAGCTGCCGTAATGTTCCCGGCTCGTGAGACCCCGGGGACATAATGAAGATAAGTTTAACGCCGCTTGACAATTTCATGGGAAAGATGCCATACCCCGCTATATTTGGCAAGTATATTGCCACCGGGCGGCCTGCAGTAACATCAAGCTGTCATAGGAAGTGAGGACGCAAACAGCCCATAATGTGATAAAGGATGAGGGAGGAGACGTATCAGCGCTGCGGTCAGCGTTTTACTGGGCCGCGGCGTGAGTTACGACACATAAAGCTGTCACCTTAGATGGTCCCTACCTGTGACAAGCATATTGTCCGATCTGAGGCTCAGAAAGATATAAATATTTCAGCGAACAAAGCTAATTAGTGTATTTACAGCGGGTTGCGTTCCTTTGACTGTGGACTGGTGTAATTCCTTTGTTTGATCGATGTTGTCCTGGCTGTTTGCCGCACACAGTGCATCACCGACGACATCCTCGTCTACTTTAGAATTCAAGAACACAAAAAAAACCCCACACCCCCCCTGTTCTCAATCCTGACAATAGAGCGGGGTTGAAATCAGAGTGGGTCTTCGGCGCTGTAATCGCTGCCCGGGTTTGGGGTCTGGCCGATCTGACACACATTCCCTGTGAAAACCTTAACAACGCCGTCCATTAATAATACATCTGCACTCCGACTGTAGCTTCACGTCCACCTCATCAAATATTCAGCGGCCCTGTACGTGGCTGCGTTGGAGGAGGGCGACGATACGGTTCCTTAACATTTAAATTTAGCCTAGAGGATAACCTAACCCTAACACACAACTATTTGTTTTTTTCATGACCACAAGTTGCAGCCTGGATCATGAATACAACCTGTATTCTTTTAAAGATTGTACTTTAGTGATGCAGATGAGGGCAGTACATTTACATTTGGGTGTTTTCATGTGATTCCACATTATGCTTTCACTCCACCAAACTTAACTGGCTGCTTTAGCTACTTTTCAGATACAGATTTAACATAAAAGAATGCATTTTAATATTCATAGTGTTTAAATTGTTGTGTAAAAGATGCCATATAATGGGTATAAAACACAATACACTTGCAGTACATATATTATAATGCATCATCTTTACTGCAACTGCAAAGTTCTAGTTCTAATGTATGAGGTTTAAATACTCTCAACATTACAAATAACATACTACAATAATATAACACATCCTGCACAATTGATATTATTAATGCACTTTTACTAAAATAACATTTTTTAATTCAGGGTCTGTACTTGTTATTGAGTATTTTCTTTTACAACAGTATTGCTGCCATTACTCAAGTCAACTAATGGATATAGACGTGGTGATTTATGCTCCCATTGCAGAAACTGCTCTCAATCACCCTGAAAAAACAAGGCCACGCCCGACGTGGAGATTTGACCCGACCAGGTCAACCACTCAAGTGTCGGCTACTTTTGCAATAGTGACCAAACGAGTATTTAAATGATTAGATGTTTTACTCAGCTATTTCCATGTGATGCAACTTTATTTTGAACTGCAACACAATGTTAGAGATTAAACCAGTAGGGATCCAATATTGCACCAAAAACCTAAGATAAAAACTAAAAAAAATAAGTTTCTATATCAGATCTTTTAACTTTCTTTTCTTTCCTCTCCCATCAATCACCTCATGACCCCTTGCATATATGTGCTGACCTTTTGGAGGGGCCAAACCCTTAGGTTGGGAACCATTGGACTAAACGATCTACCTGAATCTAAGGTAGTAGCAACTAGCTCCGCCTCCACAGCAGTGAAACGCTGCTCCAACGTGGACGTTTATCTCTAACACTCCAAATTTTCTGCAAAATGACTCCTTTTGCTTGCATAAGTTAAGCTGATCGCACGTTAAAGTGCGATTTGGCATGCATAAAGTACATCTACCCTGCTGCGTGGGCACTTGTACTCAGGCTGTTATTGTGCATTACGCACAGGTACCGGCGCGGTACCGTACCCACCCCCTCGACACGATCAGCCGCAGAGCCTCCAGGTTTCCGTGGTACGCGGCCCACAGCGTGGGCGTCATGCCATCCTCATCCGGCGCGTTCAGGTCCTTCCTCGTGGCCTCCTTGAGCAGCACCAGGTAGCCGTCCCGGGCCGCCTTGTGGTACCTGTCATTCATGGTGCGCGATCGTTCCGCCCGGCTCGTCTGCGCTTCGGTTCAGCCGCACCACCATTCTCATCCTCATCGGTGGGAGTACTCGGTGTGCCCCCCTACCCCTCCGTGTGCTCCCTGCACCCCCACCCGCCCTCCGACCGGCTCCTGATCGGCGGCAGCGGCAGCGGAGGCGGCGGAGACGCGTCGCTCGTATCCAGGGACGCGGCGACGCGTCGCCTGGTTCACAGTGCTCCCGGTGGCCGAGGGGGTCCAGGACAGACCAGACCCCCAACAGGACGACTAAAAAAAGTCTAAACAGGCTCAGTTACAAGTAAAAGTCTGAAAAGTAAAAAAAATAATAATTAGTGTCTAGTACTATTATGCAGACTGTGTTATTATAGTATATAATATTATCGGTTTTTACCACTCACAAACACATGAGAGCATTTTAGTTTATTAGTGTGGAGCTGATTTAAGATGCCATTGGGTAGAATAATAGTAATTATGGTCATATTATATTATATAGAAGTGTTTGGTTAATGCACTTTGTATAGAAAGAACCATGTCATGTGGCGTAACCATAAAAAACTGATAAAATAGTCAAAACAATAAAAACACATGCTATCAAGTAGTTATACATCCTAGGTGTGTTAAATATTCAACATTTATCATTGGTTATAACGTGTAAAAAAAAAAATCACACCAAATTTTGATTTTTGTAAAAATATATATATATTTTTTTATTATAAGAGTTTTTTTTTATTCTAGCAATCTTTTTTTATTGACCTAAACGTTTTTTAGCCAAAATACATCACACACATGTTTTTGAAAGACAATAAAAGAACAACTTAGGAATGTTAATGTTGTCAGTAGAGAGTGTATACTATCATCACATGTAAAAGTACCTCAAAACTATACTTACATATAGTAATGAGTTACTTTCTACAGCTGCTTAGGTTTATTTGATGATCCTAGCCGTCCTAATGTGCCTCAAAGTCCTCTTACAGTAGAAGGCCGTTCCTCCCCTACACTTAACCATGCCTCAGGACTTAAAGGCTGCAAGTGCTGCAAGAGACGGAAAGTTTTGCTGCTGATATGTAGAATTTTTGCTGTCAGGAGTGGAAGAAGTATGCAGATCCTTAATTACTTTACTACCAAAAAGGCCTGCAGCAATGCACGTTTTCTTCATTGCAAGTAAAGTGCTGCATGTGAAAAAAAATGCATTAAGCGCATTGTCACTAATGCGCTTAATGCACTAAAGTAAACTTTATTAAATGACTGTCACAGATTAGATTGTTAATTCTGACGCATCAGTCAGCAACATTTTCCTGTTATAGCTGCAGCCGGTCAAGCTAGTTTTAAAAAGTTTATTTCCTTTATGAGAAAAAAACCACGTAACAACAAATTAAAAAAGGAAAAAAATCTGTATAAGTAAAACGTCCAAGGTTAGAAAGGTTGGAAGCCAACTCAAGTTTCTCAAAGCACAATACTTAGTTACTTTGCACGACTACTCTGCTAAAGCGGCTTTTTGAATATAATAATATAATTACATGCGCTGCCAGTTGATTTATTAGCGAGAATATAAACAGGTCACATGACGCAAGATCTTAAATTGTTTCTGAAACAATCATTAAAGATGCAGGAACAAACACGAATCTACTGGAATGAAGAGGAACAAACAGGCTGAGCAGATGAACGGAACTGTCACTGGATATTAACGAAATGTGGTTAGTCATTGTTGTGACTGAGGCATACAGTAAGGAAGGAATCCGACATCCTGACACTTTGTCTTTCCCCATTCTTTTTGAATAAACCATTGTTCTAACTCTGTGTTGCTGGTAAGACAGAATGGAAGATGTGAGCACAGACACGGAAGACTTTCATTAGATTAATAAAAGAAGTGGTGCTATCAGCCCCACCCTGAGGTGGAGTGTTAAAAAATATATCCTAAGTAGGCCACTCAGGTGAAACTTATGCAACAATAGCAGCTAGTGACCGGGCCGTCCACCTCGGGTGACAGGAGCATCTCCTTGAATGGCATTAAGAGTATTGCAAATTATCCCTTCCAGCACTGAATCAAACAGATAGGCGAGTTAGATAAGCTGAGTATCTGGAGAATTTAGATCCCACTTAGATGGCGAGCCGCATCACAAAAAGGAATGTGGATCAAGTAGAACAGGACAACACAATCTGCTGTTTTCTTTATGGATATAAGGAGATGATAGAGATTTCTTTCCCTTCATCTTCGGCATACTATCGTAAAAAAAAAAAAATGCTGTTTATATGAAAAAGGAACCGGTTTCTTTTATTTTGGAACAACTTTTGAACTTTAAATGAATATTTTGTGCAAAACAGGCCGTGTTTGGTAATAATATGATGTTGTTCATAACAGATTTATTGACCTTTATGATGCTTTGCACAGTAAACCTAGAGGCATATAAAACCCCTACGGCTCAGGCGGCGTTTCCATCATTCTCACTATACATCAGGTAGGCTCACACACATCCTCAAACCTTTTGTTCATGTTTATCAGGTCGCTTCTCTGTTGAAATGTCACAATATCTTTGAAAATAAAATCCTAGATTATGAAAAATGAGATTAATTACAGTTTTTTAATCATGGTATGTGTGGTATTTCAGTGGTTTCCTGTATTTTGGTCAGTTAAATCCTGTTATAAGATTCACATTTTCTGTAAAATATTTAATTATATTACTGAATGTAATTCTTTTCAATATTGGAATACTTCCACAGATAAGATTTAATAGTTTTGCAGTAGTGTCTGTGACTTGACACAGTTAATTCATCTCATGCTACATACAGCTCTGTTAACCAAAGAGGTGAAAATAAAGCCTGTTTGTTGATTGGAAACATTTGCGTAGGGTGACATTTATGCAGATTTCGTGATCACGGAAAAGTTTCTCCTGGGCGGGACCAGTGTTTGGAGGAGGCTGCTGAATGGGTGTAGCCGTTCAACCTGTAATGTCTCATTTGCAGCAGCAGGACCAGATGCGGCAGCGGCAGCGGCGGCGCGACTCATTCATGTGAACAGGCCCAGCGGAGCAGCAGCAGCATGTGCTTGAACACCGGCTACCCGTGCACCTGCCTGAGCGACGGCAACCCATGCGAGCCGTGCAAGATGATCGCCAAAGAGCAGGAGCAGCAGCAGCAGCAGCAGCCGGAGGAGGACGACCTGGCCGGCGACTCGGACGCCGCCGGCCAGGTCGACGTGACCTCCTGCGAGCCTGAGGTGGACATCTCCTCCGGCGAGGTGGTCCAGCGAGAGCGCGCCAGGAACTGGGGCTGGATGGTGTCCGGGACCATCTGCGTGAACATCCTGATCCTGGGCTGCGCCATGGTCAGCGGCAGCGCCTACTACAACATCAACGTGTCCAGTTCCGACGTGCAGATCTTCCTCATCGTCCTCCTGCTCCTCACCTCCATCTGGATGATCTATTACGCCACGCACACGGCGAGGAAAGAGCACGCAGTGATGTACAAGGACGGCCACGCCGGACCCGTGTGGCTCCGGGGTGAGTAGATCTCCTCAAGTGAAACTTCTTAAATCAACTTAAACAAAACTAAAGTTGCCATACAATTTTTATGTCAAGTCTAACATGAGTTATCTTCTTGTTGGATGCAGAATTCCTAATTCCTTCAACTGCTCGGCTACTCACATGCTCATTTCTTTTTTTCCTCGGCTGTTGACATTATTATTTATTTATGTATTTTTATCAGTGGCCAATATGAAATTCCAGTCTGAACTGGTCACTGCCCTGCGGTGACCCACATGTGCAAGAGAACGAAAAACAAAGGCTTGGCCAAAAAAACAACAAAAAAAAAGACCTCGGGTGCAACAGCGTGTCAAACACAAGCGAGGCCGACCTCACCGTAGGTTATCGCGCGGCGGGAGCCTGCAGACGGCAGAGTAAATGTTTAATAGAACAGGATGTGGACGAATAAGGGGGAAGTTTTTGTGTTTTAAGGAATCGGCTGCGTGAGCTGCTGCCTCCGCACACACGTGTGTCATCAGTGTCGCCGCCCGTTAAGTCAATGTAAGGATAGGAATTGTTTTTTATTAATTTCCTGCACCATATCTGACCCCTGTTCTGCATGTTTTCTCTCCTGCAGGAGGACTTGTGACATTCGGGCTCCTCGGTATTATCATGGACATTTTCAAGATCGCCAGCTACGTGGGTTACCTGCACTGTGACTCGGCTGTGAAGGTTGCATTCCCCGTGGTGCAATTCGTTTTCATACTTGTGCAGGTAAAGAATAAAAGTGAGAAAAATCAAGTCTTTAATGGTTGCAAAACATCTCATATTGTACTAAGTAATACTGTAAAATTCTGCAGACTTACTTCATGTGGATCCATGCAAAGGACTGTGTGCAGCTGCAGAAGAACCTCACACGGTATGTGATTTGCTTCTTTTCACCAACTTATCAAATCTTAAAAATGAGTGAAGTATAATATATTCAGAAAATCAGGCATTAGGTTTCAGTTTTCTTTATGTGCAGAACAATCTACTATTATATTCTTTATTATAAATAATACACCAAATTTGATTAAAAAAATAAGTTAAATAAATGAGAAGCAGGACTTTCTTTACTTGGCAGATACTGATACTGGTACATCCAAAGAGGTAATTGTTAAATACCCCAAATTGATCAATTTGCATGAACATTATGGGAGGGGTTATCCAAAATTCTACTAACTTGGAATCTAGTTACTGTTCTTATCAGTATAGACTTTATACTTGAATCTTAAAATGAGCCGTTCTCCTCAAACATGCAGTGTCTTAATGCTCAGTAGAAAGAATGTAGGTAAAAGTAGTATAAGATAAAGTATAATACATATAATGGTGTTCAGGTTTTCTTGATACAGGAAAATAATGTACTATTATATCTCTTACGGTAATTAATTCACCAAATTTGATTTGAAAAAATGAAATAAATGCCAGACTTTCATGACTTGGCAGATGAGATTGGTGGAAACTTTGTGAAAAAGACTGAAGTGTGTAGAAGTGAAGTGTGGTGTTGTGGTGTTAAACTGTTTTGCGTTGTGGATTCTTTGGGGCGGGCCAGTGGTTTCCAACCACCGTCTTCTGACGTCTTACAAACAGCAGCGTGTTGTCAGCTCACATTTCACACGGCTATGAGATGTTAACAGCTCCACAAAATAGGGATTTTTCATCAAATGTTCAAGTGATCAAATATTTTACCAAAAAGCAAACATTAGAGAAAAAATCCAAAAAGTGAAAACACTTTCCAAAACTTTGTTTGTTCTTCTTTCCTCTCCCATTAATCATCTCACAACCCCTCATATTTATTTGCTGACCCTTTGGAGGTCATAGGTCATAACAGTACATTAGTCTTTTCTGCTAATATTTATGTATTTCACTTAAGTAGGATTGTTCATGTAGCACTTTCCTTGTAAGGGAGCACTTTTACATTGCTGTATTTGTATTTTTACTAGGTAAAGAATATGAGTACTCCTTCCTTCATTGGCCTCAGAACAGTTAATTTGTGTAATGACTCTCACCACCAGAAGGGGGAGACAAACATCCAACACTATAACTTTAATACAAATCTCCAGTTATCATTTTTTTTAATATTCAGTGTAGTTTTAAAATAATATTTATATTATTATAGGCCTGTTTAATATACTGTATATTTTTTATTTTTTCATAAATACTAATTTTAATCATTAATATAGGCTAGGTGGTTAATCACACATTTTTCTGTGTTGTGACTTGTCTCCTTTCTTCTTCTTTAGCTGTGGGCTGATGCTTACCCTCTCCACAAATCTGGTTTTGTGGATGAATTTTGTCACCGGGGAGTCCCTGCACCAAACTATTCTTCCTGAGGAGCCGAGCAACTACACGTCTAAACTGTCTGGAAGAAGCATGTACATCCAGAGAGGTAATTAGATTAGATTACATCTAATAGGATATTAGATGTTTTCTTTGTTGTTACAGAGTTGCAGAAACTTTTCACTCATGCTCACTCATGGTTATATTTCAAAACGTTCTATAATAGTTAGTCAGATTTTTCCCTTTAATGTTCCCAGAATTTAAAAATGGTAAATTTTTAGATAAGATAAGATATTTCGTTTATTTGTTTAATTAATTGCATTAGCAGCAGCAGGGACAGAGAAATGCAAGAAAATGAAGATTGCATACAAGATATAAAAATAAATAAAATAAATCCAATATATTATAATGGATGTAGGATAGCTGCACCATATATTTTATTTGGTTTTTAGCAGTGTTTGTTGTAAAGTCTTACAGCAGCAGGAAGGAAAGACCTGCAAGTCTCTCCTTCCCACAGTGAGGGTGGATCAGTCAATAATTGTGCAACTTTTCTGACAATAAATTAGGATTATTGTTGTGTTGAATATTTTCTGGGAGGTCCATTCAACAAAAACATTTGTCAATCACTCTTAGATCATTGAACGTTGGGCACTTGAATGTGTGTATCTGCACATGCTTCACTCTCTCTCTCTCTCTCTCTCTCTCTCTCTCTCTCTCTCTCTCTCTCTCTCTCTCTCTCTCTCTCTCTCTCTCTCTCTCTCTCTCTGTGTCTCCTGTCATGTTTCACAGCGGGTTATGGCGACGACAAATGCAAGTGCAGCCACACCTCCTGCAGCATCTTCAAGGAGGCCTACTACTACCTGTACCCCTTCACCATCGAGTACAGCCTCTTCGCCTCCGCCATATCCTACGTCATGTGGAAAAACGTCGGTCGGGTGACGGAGGAACACGCCCACCACTTCCAATTCCGCCTGAAGGACGTGCTCTTTGGCCCCGTGGCGGGGATCCTGCTGGTGATCAGCGGGCTGACGACCTTCATCGTGTACGAGATGGAAATGAAGAAGTCGTATTACGGCAATCGAGAGGCGGTGCTGATGATGCACTTCGTCATGAACATAGTGATCGTGACCCTGATGTCCGTGTCCACTTTGATCGGCTCCGCCATCTTCAGGGTGGACCACCGAGACCACGTGTCGGACAAGAACCCAACACGCAACCTGGACGTGGGGCTGTTGGTGGGCGCCTCGCTGGGACAGATCATCATCAGCTACTTCACCATCGTGGCGATGGTGGGATCTGGGGCCAAGGACTACCTGGACCGGCTCAACCTGACCTGGGCCATCCTTATGGTGATCCAGCTGGGCCTGCAGAACTTCTTCATCATCGAGGGGCTCCACCGCGAGCCCTTCCACGAGGTGCATGAGGAGCTCCCGGTCACCGTGGTCTCCAACCCGTACGTGCTGGAGGGTGGCAAGGAGATGAGCCTCGAGGGGATGGACATGGACGCCAAGCCGAGCCAGTGCGCCGCGGAAACCGCCGTGCACTGCCACCCTGTGCACGGCCACGGCCATGGCGAGCACAGGCACAAGCTGTCCTGGAAGAGACGGGTGTTGAAGGAGGTCTGCGTGTTTCTGCTGCTGGGCAACGTCATAGTGAGTACTGGTCTCCCTCACTCAAATTATTCTAGATATAAAATATAACATCTAAAGGTTAAATTAAAAAAAATAGCAAAAAAAACTATAAGTCCATATGTATGATCAGAGTGAAACATATGTGCAAAATGAAATGTGAATACACAGAACTGATGGTGGAACCTGTTCTCTCGTCTTTTTTTTTTTTATAACAGCTCTGGATCATGCCGGCGTTCGGCGCCCGTCCCCAGTTCGACCACACCACCGAAACCAACTTCTACAAGTTCGAAATGTGGTCCGCCGTCGTGAACGTGGGACTTCCTTTCGGCATCTTCTACCGCATGCACTCGGTCGCCAGTCTGTTCGAAGTGTTCGTCATCTCGTAGCCGCAGAAGGAGAAACGATTGGCCATTCTGAAACGGGTTCATTGTGACTGTAATTTGTTTGAATGATGCTTTCGTTGTTTCATGCATTTGTGACGACGTAGGTATTAACTGACTTGACTTTATTGTGTTTCAACATGTCGTAGCTTGTACATTTTGCCATGTAAATGTATTCAAAATGTTATTTTTAGGGGTATATATACATATATATATATATTATAAACTTAGATTAGTGGTTTCATGCCTCATTCTCTGTATGTACAAAATAAAACAATTAAAGATTAAAATATAATTATTTGTTATTTGTTTATTTGTTTGTCTGTTATTATTCTTTTTCATATTAATGCTTTCGGTAAATATAGTAAAACTAGTTGAAGTCATTGTAATTGGTCGTACGACCTGGGTAAAAAAAAGGCGAAAGATTAATCAAACCATCTAGTACCAAATTAGAACATTTTCTGAGGCCCTGCACTTCTGTTGTCTTGAATAATGGTTTTTAAAAAAGAACTTTTTTTTTCTTAAAAAGTGTCCATTTTTCCTGGGAACTGATTTATAACCTTTATACGATTTTTAAACATATTTTTTATCCGGCATTTGATAAAAAAGGATAAAGAAATTAGTTATCTGACATAATATAACGATATAATAATTTTAAAAAGCAGTTTCCTTTGAGTCAGGCACATTTAAAGCCACCTTTCTGCGGGGTCCTCAGCACACGGGTTTGTTTACCACCACGTCACCAACAGGAAGTAGATCCCGGAGTTTCTAAAATGCGGAGACAGGTAAAAGAATCCTTTTAAATATTTCCTGACCATTCAAAAACATTTTGAATATCATTTAAAATATCTTTCTTTTAATCGATATTTTATACACTAGAATGGTTATTTCCTCAAAATGAAAGCACAAATAAGCCTAAAACCAGACTTAAAACATAGTAGCGCGCGCGCGTGTGTGCGTAGGTAAAAGATTCAGAGGTGTCAGAGGTGGTGAAAGTGCTCGGACACTTTACTTAATTAGAAGTGGAAAATACCTAAGCAAAAGTCCCGAATAGAACATTGTATTTAAGTATCAGTACCACTATTATAAGCTACATTAGACTTAGAATATCTGATGTAAAAGTACTCATTATGCAGACAGTGCTTGTCTGCATATACTATCACTTATTACATGTGAGAAAATGAGAGAGCCACAAATGTTTACTCAAGTACAGTACTTAAATAAACCCACCACTATGTATATGTGTTTAATAATGTCCACAGGACTATGACAAAGAGACAGACCCTCCTCTTTTTGGTGAAGAAGAAGATGATGGAAACGAATTTAAAAAGTCCAGCAGTAGGTGAGATACGAGTCCTACTTGCTTGGCAGGTTCTAAACCGGTGTTTAGGTTTCCACATGACGACGTGTGGACCATCGCCTGTGTTGCAGACATCCCGTGGCCTCGTTCTTTCACCTGTTCTTCCGGGTCAGCGCCATCCTGGTCTACTTGCTGTGCGACATGTTCAGCGATCGCTTCATCGTCTGCATGATCGCCATCATCCTCTTGCTGTCATGTGACTTCTGGACGGTGAAGGTGAGGTTCTGCTGTCATAGCACCTTGTATGTCTTGTGTTTTTCATTGTACTTTTTAAAATCCACTTTTATTTCCTTTATTTACCCTCATCCTATCCCCCCTCTAGAATGTGTCCGGCAGGTTGTTGGTGGGCCTGCGTTGGTGGAATCAAGTGGATGAAGATGGAAACTCCCGCTGGGTGTTTGAGAAGAAGGTAAGCAGGAGTTGATTGGGCTATTCTAAAATGGACAGGTTTTCAGGTGAAAATATCTTGGTTTTAGTACAACAGTCCAATATTGAGTATAATTAACTTAATCCACTTGCATAAACCTTAACTTGTTCTTGTTTTAAGAGATATAGATGAAAAAATAAGGTTACATTGACTAAACTTCAGGAGGAAAAATAAGATATTTCCATATATACAAATACAACAAATACATTTCTTTTTTTAATATCCTCTTAAATGTTTTTAATTTTGTGTGTGTGTGCACAGGAAAGATACAAATCTGGAGGCAAATTCCTTGTATGATTACACATGCTTGGCAAATAATTATTCTGATGATAAACAAAAAAAGATAAGATGGGATATTAATAGAAAAAAAACAAGGACGATTTCCATTTGAAAGGCAAATATAGAGCAATACATATCAGTAAAATAAATGTTTTGTTAAATAAAGGTGTGATTGGCAGCAAGCAAACACAGATGTCTGCAAAGTAATACAATACATAAAAAAATATGCATCGTTCCTCTGTAATATGAATCATACTTGCATGCCTGTGTGTATATTTGGCTTTTATTTAATAGAATGATATAAATCTCATCTGTTTCTCACCAGGTGCACAGCGGGAACCTGACCTCAGGCAACGACTCGCAGATCTTCTGGCTCGGCCTCATCGTGTGCCCCATGTTCTGGGTCTTTTTTGTGTTCAGCACCTTCTTTTCTTTCAAGATTAAGTGGCTGGTAGGTTCAGTGTCTCTTTTATATGAATGTCAGTGTAGTTAGCTGCTAATATTTGGTGCATTTCTCACACTGGTTTGTGATGCCCCCCCCAGGCCATAGTGATCATGGGCTTGGTTCTACAATGGGCCAACCTGTATGGTTATGTCAGATGCAAAGTGGGTGGACGGACCAACCTTAAGAGCATGGCAAACAAATTCTTCAATGTCAAGATCCTGACAGAGGTATGTAGAAACCAATCTGATCCCACCTTTACATTATTTCGCTTACTTCGAATTAATATCTCACTTTTATTTTATTTTTTTAAAGGCAATGATGAAAACGGCTGTAGGTGAAAGACCATGAAGGAGAACAGCGCTGACGGAACGCACTAAATGCACTAAATGCACTTGATTCCAAAAACGTTGGAATCAAGTCCCACAAATGTTATAAATTGCCCATAAATGGAACGGCAGTTGCCTTCCACAGTTATAATAAATTATCTGCAGCCGTAACAAGAATAAAGATGTGCAGGGGGAACAGTTTTAATAAACCTACAAGCAAATTTAATTAGTTGTGGTAATTTTTATTTTTGAAATGAATAAGGAAGTTATTGGGATTATTGCATTAAAAGCTGCAGATTGGTATGTTATGTTTATGAGATGTTTTTGTGTTCCCTTTTTTTCTTAAAAGGGTATATGGACTCTAATTTTCACCAGAGTTTTTTGTTAAAAGGTTTGGGATTTTGTTTGTTTCTTTTACTTTATATTTATTTCTATTTTTGCTGATGACTTGTGTAATTGCAAAACTTTTCCTTTAGCCTTTAGTTTCTGTAACTGTAACTGAATATTTTAACTATTTACTTCCTGCCAGGAGACTGGATTTAGACCAGAGTAGTGAGCTGACTTTATGCACATTTGTTCCCTGAAATTTGAAATGTGTTTTACATGTGTAGTAATGGTTTGAGGGCAGCCTCTTTTCTCTGAATATTCTGTATATTTTCTAAGGGCATTTGGAATGATGGTTCAATCATTTTGGTCTATATTTATATACTTTAAATTAAATTGTTAATTGTTGCTATATTTTCCGCAATTCGTTGTGGATTTTGTTGTATTGGGCCTGCTGTTTAAATCTTGATTGTGGCAATAAAATTCACATTAATTTGATCAAGCTTTTTTTGTGGAAATTTTTTTTTTTTTAAACTTTGGATAATTTACATCTAAGATTCTTTCTGACTGTAAATGTCAGTGTAATGGCTCAATGTTAAATGTGTCTATACTAATTGTGTGATAATGTTAATTATACACATATTTAACAGTAAATCTGAAGAGAAAGCGTGTTTAAAAGGTTTCACGGAAGAGTCCTATGCAGTAGCAGTAGGTTTTTGGTCTCTGCAGTCATACAACAAATAACCACAAGGGGGCAACAAAGGAACATTACTGTTTTGGGGAAGTTTCCATGTTGCTGTTAGAGGCCAAATATACCTAGAATATTGCAAAAAAAAGAAGAATCTGAATTGGGTTTTTCTATGGACACAAACACTTTATTTAATGAAAAACAAGACCAAACAGACCCAAACCAGAAGAATAAATGAATAATACAAAATTCAATGCCTAATAAAACAAGAGTTCAAATATCAATTTGTCTATAAAATCAAATACATCACATTGAGGATCATTACGAATCCTCAGTGATTCTTATTCTATTGATTATATCAAAGTCAAAGTCAAAGTCAATTTTATTGTCAATTTCTTCACATGTACTTGACATACAAAGGAATTGAAATTGCGTTTCTCACTATCCTATGCGTTTACATGTACAACAACATCAAAGTGCAGGTGCGCAAGACGAGACAATCCTAAACTACTTACTATATACTTTTTCTTCTTCTATCTGTGATACTGTTGTACCACTACTGTACTTTTAAATCTGCTGTGGTTCCGGAGTCCTGCCCTGTGTTTTCTCTTTCACAGAGCATGCTGCAGTACAGCCACTGAGGGATCTACGGATGTTGGAGGGTCTGAGGCTGCCTTGGTGAAACCTGAAAGCTATGATGGATCCTGCTCCTCATCCTCCACTTCTACCAACATTCATTACATTTCTGTTTGTTTGTAATATTCAAATTTCTCTGTAATGTTCTCCACCTGCACACATCATCTACTGCACGCCTGTCCGTCCTGGAAGAGGGATTCCTCCTCTGTTACTCTTCCTGAGGGTTCTTCTGTTTTTTCTCCCAGTTAAAGGGGTTTTTAGGGAGTTTTACCTTGTACGATGTGAGGGTCTAAGGACAGGGGATGTTGTGTTGCTTTTGTACACAATGTAAAGCCCTTTGGGGCAAATCTGATTTGTGATTCTGGGCTATACAAATAAATTGAATTGAATTGAATATAGTGATGCTGTAACAGATAAGTAAATACTAATGTTGTAACTAAGATTTTCTCATGCAATATACGTATTACACACAATGCTAAATATAATATTCTCTGCAATTTACAGTTTTTATGTTTTCCAATTAATTTAATAATAATTTAATAAAAAAAATACTTAGGCCAATTTATAATAGTGTGATAATATGAAATCTAATATTTTGAGTAATGTATAGTAATGACATGCAGCAATAAATGGTTAAATTTAGTACCAGAAATCAAAATGGTCAACTGCACATTTATGCAACAGCATGAAACAAATTATGACAAAAAAGTAAATGATGCAAAGCACAAAATAGAACCAAAAAAATATCTTGTCAATCTTGTTGGCAAACGTCTGATGTCGCTCACTCTCCAGTTCTTTGGCGTTGAGTCTTTCCAGGAAGTTGACCACCTTTTTGAGAGCTTGACTCTCTGAGGCGTTGAGCTGCACCATGCTTTCAATGCCTTTGGCTTCTGTAGGTATTAAAGTGACAGTTAGGAGAAGTGAGATAAGTCCTATGATCTATCTCTCCAGAAAGCGGTAAGTTGAGCCTGGACACTTATTACGTATGGAGGTGAAAGATGGAAATGGATGCCTTCAGATCTACTTGACATTGATATCATTGTATGACCTTTTTTGGGCCACATATTAAAGTATGACCATTTTTGAGCGACATACTAAAGTATGACCTTTTTTGGGCCACATATTAAAGTATGACCTTTTTTGAGCGACATAGTATAGTATGACTATTTTTGAGCGACATAGTATAGTATGACCATTTTTGAGCGATATACTATAGTATGACCATTTTTGAGCGACATACTATAGTATGACCTTTTTTGGGCCACTTATTAAAGTATGACCTTTTTTGAGCGACATAGTATAGTATGACCATTTTTGAGCGACATACTATAGTATGACCATTTTTGAGTGACATACTATAGTATGACCTTTTTTGGGCCACATATTAAAGTATGACCATTTTTGAGCGACATAGTATAGTATGACCATTTTTGAGCGACATACTAAAGTATGACCATTTTTGAGCGACATACTATAGTATGACCTTTTTTGGGCCACATATTAAAGTATGACCTTTTTTGCTCGACATAGTATAGTATGACCATTTTTGAGCGACATAGTATAGTATGACCATTTTTGAGCGACATACTATAGTATGACCATTTTTGAGTGACATACTATAGTATGACCTTTTTTGGGCCACATATTAAAGTATGACCTTTTTTGAGCGACATAGTATAGTATGACCATTTTTGAGCGACATAGTATAGTATGACCATTTTTGAGCTACATAGTATAGTATGATCTTTTTTGAGCCACATACTATAGTATGACCATTTTTGAGCGACATACTCTAGTATGACCTTTTTTGGGCCACATATTAAAGTATGACCTTTTTTGCTCGACATAGTATAGTATGACCATTTTTGAGCGACATAGTATAGTATGACCATTTTTGAGCGACATAGTATAGTATGACCATTTTTGAGCGACATACTATAGTATGACCATTTTTGAGCGACATATTATAGTATGACCTTTTTTGAGCGACATAGTATAGTACGACCTTTTTTGAGAGACATACTATAGTATGACTATTTTTAAGCGACATAGTATAGTATGACCTTTTTTGAGCGACATAGTATAGTATGACCTTTTTTGAGCGACATAGTATAGTATGACCTTTTTGAGAGACATACTATAGTATGACGATTTTTGAGCGACATAGTATAATATGACCATTTTTGAGCGACATACTATAGTATGACCATTTTTGAGTGACATACTATAGTATGACCTTTTTTGGGCCACATATTAAAGTATGACCTTTTTTGTGGGACATAGTATAGTATGACCTTTTTGAGAGACATACTATAGTATGACTATTTTTGAGCGACATAGTTTAGTATGATCATTTTTGAGCGACATAGTATAGTATGACCTTTTTTGGGCCACATATTAAAGTATGACCATTTTTGAGCGACATAGTATAGTATGACCTTTTTTGAGCCACATACTATAGTATGACCTTTTTTAAGCCACATAGTATAGTATGACCATTTTTGAGCGACATACTATAGTATGACCATTTTTGAGCGACATACTATAGTATGACCTTTTTTGAGCGACATAGTATAGTATGACCTTTTTTGAGCGACATACTATAGTATGACCTTTTTTGGGCCACATATTAAAGTATGACCTTTTTTGAGCGACATAGTATAGTATGACCATTTTTGAGCGACATACTATAGTATGACCATTTTTGAGTGACATACTATAGTATGACCTTTTTTGGGCCACATATTAAAGTATGACCTTTTTTGAGGGACATAGTATAGTATGACTATTTTTGAGCGACATAGTATAGTATGACCATTTTTGAGCGACATAGTATAGTATGACCATTTTTGAGCTACATAGTATAGTATGATCTTTTTTGAGCCACATACTATAGTATGACCATTTTTGAGCGACATACTCTAGTATGACCTTTTTTGGGCCACATATTAAAGTATGACCTTTTTTGCTCGACATAGTATAGTATGACCATTTTTGAGCGACATAGTATAGTATGACCATTTTTGAGCGACATAGTATAGTATGACCTTTTTTGAGCCACATACTATAGTATGACCTTTTTTGAGCCACATAGTATAGTATGACCATTTTTGAGCGACATACTATAGTATGACCATTTTTGAGTGACATACTATAGTATGACCTTTTTTGGGCCACATATTAAAGTATGACCTTTTTTGTGGGACATAGTATAGTATGACCAATTTTGAGCGACATAGTATAGTATGACCATTTTTGAGCTACATAGTATAGTATGATCTTTTTTGAGCCACATACTATAGTATGACGATTTTTGAGTGACATAGCATAGTATGACCTTTTTTGAGCGACATAGTATAGTATGACCATTTTTGAGCGACATAGTATAGTATGACCTTTTTTGAGCGACATACTATAGTATGACCTTTTTTGAGCGACATAGTATAGTATGACCTTTTTGAGAGACATACTATAGTATGACTATTTTTGAGCGACATAGTTTAGTATGACCATTTTTGAGCGACATAGTATAGTATGACCATTTTTGAGCGACATACTATAGTATGACCATTTTTGAGTGACATACTATAGTATGACCTTTTTTGGGCCACATATTAAAGTATGACCATTTTTGAGCGACATAGTATAGTATGACCATTTTTGAGCGACATACTATAGTATGACCTTTTTTGGGCCACATATTAAAGTATGACCATTTTTGAGCGACATAGTATAGTATGACCTTTTTTGAGCCACATACTATAGTATGACCTTTTTTGAGCCACATACTATAGTATGACCATTTTTGAGCGACATACTATAGTATGACCATTTTTGAGCGACATACTATAGTATGACCTTTTTTGAGCGACATAGTATAGTATGACCATTTTTGAGCGACATACTATAGTATGACCATTTTTGGGCCACATATTAAAGTATGACCTTTTTTGAGCGACATAGTATAGTATGACCTTTTTTGGGCCACATATTAAAGTATGACCATTTTTGAGCGACATAGTATAGTATGACCATTTTTGAGCGACATACTATAGTATGACCATTTTTGAGCGACATACTATAGTATGACCTTTTTTGGGCCACATATTAAAGTATGACCTTTTTGGAGGGACATAGTATAGTATGACTATTTTTGAGCGACATAGTATAGTATGACCATTTTTGAGCGACATAGTATAGTATGACCATTTTTGAGCGACATAGTATAGTATGATCTTTTTTGAGCCACATACTATAGTATGACCATTTTTGAGCGACATACTATAGTATGACCTTTTTTGGGCCACATATTAAAGCATGACCTTTTTTGCGCGACATAGTATAGTATGACCATTTTTGAGCGACATAGTATAGTATGACCATTTTTGAGCGACATAGTATAGTATGACCTTTTTTGAGCCAAATACTATAGTATGACCTTTTTTGAGTCACATAGTATAGTATGACCATTTTTGAGCAACATACTATAGTATGACCATTTTTGAGCGACATACTATAGTATGGGGCGACACGGTGGTGCGGTGGGTAGCACTGTTGCCTCACAGCAAGAAGGTCGCAGGTTCAAGACCGCCTTGGGCCTGGGTCTGGGGCCTTTCTGTGTGGAGTTTGCATGTTCTCCCCGTGTCTGCGTGGGTTTTCACCGGGTACTCCGGTTTCCTCCCACAATACAAAAAACATGCTCAGGTTAATTGGTAAACTCTAAATTGCCCATAGGTGTGAGTGTGAGAGTGAATGGTGTGTGAATGGTGTGTGTGCCCCACGATTGGCTGGCGACCATCTGGGGTGTATCCCCCTGCCTCTCGCCTTAACGCGCTGGGATAGGCTCCAGCAGACCCCTGCGACCCCGAAAGGGAATAAGCGGGATAGACAATGGATGGATGGATGGATACTATAGTATGACCTTTTTTGAGCGACATAGTATAGTATGACCTTTTTTGAGAGACATACTATAGTATGACTATTTTTAAGCGACATAGTATAGTATGACGATTTTTGAGCGACATACTATAGTATGACCTTTTTTGAGCGACATAGTATAGTATGACCTTTTTTGAGCGACATAGTATAGTATGACCTTTTTGAGAGACATACTATAGTATGACTATTTTTGAGCGACATAGTTTAGTATGACCATTTTTGAGCGACATAGTATAGTATGACCATTTTTGAGCGACATACTATAGTATGACCTTTTTTGGGCCACATATTAAAGTATGACCTTTTTTGCGTGACATAGTATAGTATGACCATTTTTGAGCGACATAGTATAGTATGACCATTTTTGAGCGACATACTATAGTATGACCATTTTTGAGCAACATAGTATAGTATGACCTTTTTTGAGCCACATACTATAGTATGACCTTTTTTGAGCCACATAGTATAGTATGACCATTTTTGAGCGACATACTATAGTATGACCATTTTTGAGCGACATACTATAGTATGACCTTTTTTGAGCGACATACTATAGTATGACGATTTTTGAGTGACATAGTATAGTATGACCATTTTGAGCGACATAGATTAGTATGACCTTTTTTGAGCGACATCCTATAGTATGACGATTTTTGAGCGACATAGTATAGTATGACCTTTTTTGAGCGACATAGTATAGTATGACCTTTTTTGAGAGACATACTATAGTATGACTATTTTTAAGCGACATAGTATAGTATGACCTTTTTTGAGCGACATAGTATAGTATGACCTTTTTGAGAGACATACTATAGTATGACTATTTTTGAGCGACATAGTTTAGTATGACCATTTTTGAGCGACATAGTATAGTATGACCATTTTGAGCGACATAGTATAGTATGCCGATTTTTGAGCGACATAGTATAGTATGACCTTTTTTGAGAGACATACTATAGTATGACTATTTTTAAGCGACATAGTATAGTATGACCTTTTTTGAGCGGCATACTATAGTATGACCTTTTTTGAGCGACATAGTATAGTATGACCTTTTTTGGGCCACATATTAAAGTATGACCATTTTTGAGCGACATAGTATAGTATGACCATTTTTGAGCGACATACTATAGTATGACCATTTTTGAGCGACATACTATAGTATGACCTTTTTTGGGCCACATATTAAAGTATGACCTTTTTGGAGGGACATAGTATAGTATGACTATTTTTGAGCGACATAGTATAGTATGACCATTTTTGAGCGACATAGTATAGTATGACCATTTTTGAGCGACATAGTATAGTATGATCTTTTTTGAGCCACATACTATAGTATGACCATTTTTGAGCGACATACTATAGTATGACCTTTTTTGGGCCACATATTAAAGCATGACCTTTTTTGCGCGACATAGTATAGTATGACCATTTTTGAGCGACATAGTATAGTATGACCATTTTTGAGCGACATAGTATAGTATGACCTTTTTTGAGCCAAATACTATAGTATGACCTTTTTTGAGCCACATAGTATAGTATGACCATTTTTGAGCAACATACTATAGTATGACCATTTTTGAGCGACATACTATAGTATGGGGCGACACGGTGGTGCGGTGGGTAGCACTGTTGCCTCACAGCAAGAAGGTCGCAGGTTCAAGACCGCCTTGGGCCTGGGTCTGGGGCCTTTCTGTGTGGAGTTTGCATGTTCTCCCCGTGTCTGCGTGGGTTTTCACCGGGTACTCCGGTTTCCTCCCACAATACAAAAAACATGCTCAGGTTAATTGGTAAACTCTAAATTGCCCATAGGTGTGAGTGTGAGAGTGAATGGTGTGTGAATGGTGTGTGTGCCCCACGATTGGCTGGCGACCATCTGGGGTGTATCCCCCTGCCTCTCGCCTTAACGCGCTGGGATAGGCTCCAGCAGACCCCTGCGACCCCGAAAGGGAATAAGCGGGATAGACAATGGATGGATGGATGGATACTATAGTATGACCTTTTTTGAGCGACATAGTATAGTATGACCTTTTTTGAGAGACATACTATAGTATGACTATTTTTAAGCGACATAGTATAGTATGACGATTTTTGAGCGACATACTATAGTATGACCTTTTTTGAGCGACATAGTATAGTATGACCTTTTTTGAGCGACATAGTATAGTATGACCTTTTTGAGAGACATACTATAGTATGACTATTTTTGAGCGACATAGTTTAGTATGACCATTTTTGAGCGACATAGTATAGTATGACCATTTTTGAGCGACATACTATAGTATGACCTTTTTTGGACCACATATTAAAGTATGACCTTTTTTGCGTGACATAGTATAGTATGACCATTTTTGAGCGACATAGTATAGTATGACCATTTTTGAGCGACATACTATAGTATGACCATTTTTGAGCAACATAGTATAGTATGACCTTTTTTGAGCCACATACTATAGTATGACCTTTTTTGAGCCACATAGTATAGTATGACCATTTTTGAGCGACATACTATAGTATGACCATTTTTGAGCGACATACTATAGTATGACCTTTTTTGAGCGACATACTATAGTATGACGATTTTTGAGTGACATAGTATAGTATGACCATTTTGAGCGACATAGATTAGTATGACCTTTTTTGAGCGACATCCTATAGTATGACGATTTTTGAGCGACATAGTATAGTATGACCTTTTTTGAGCGACATAGTATAGTATGACCATTTTTGAGCGACATACTATAGTATGACCATTTTTGAGCAACATAGTATAGTATGACCTTTTTTGAGCCACATACTATAGTATGACCTTTTTTGAGCCACATAGTATAGTATGACCATTTTTGAGCGACATACTATAGTATGACCATTTTTGAGCGACATACTATAGTATGACCTTTTTTGAGCGACATACTATAGTATGACGATTTTTGAGTGACATAGTATAGTATGACCATTTTGAGCGACATAGATTAGTATGACCTTTTTTGAGCGACATCCTATAGTATGACTATTTTTAAGCGACATAGTATAGTATGACCTTTTTTGAGCGACATAGTATAGTATGACCTTTTTGAGAGACATACTATAGTATGACTATTTTTGAGCGACATAGTTTAGTATGACCATTTTTGAGCGACATAGTATAGTATGACCATTTTGAGCGACATAGTATAGTATGCCGATTTTTGAGCGACATAGTATAGTATGACCTTTTTTGAGAGACATACTATAGTATGACTATTTTTAAGCGACATAGTATAGTATGACCTTTTTTGAGCGGCATACTATAGTATGACCTTTTTTGAGCGACATAGTATAGTATGACCTTTTTTGAGCGACATACTATAGTATGACGATTTTTGAGCCACATACTATAGTATGACCTTTTTTGAGCGACATAGTATAGTATGACCTTTTTTGAGCGACATAGTATAGTATGACCTTTTTTGAGCGACATACTATAGTATGACCTTTTTTGAGCGACATAGTATAGTATGACCATTTTTGAGCGACATAGTATAGTATGACCTTTTTTGAGCGACATACTATAGTATGACCTTTTTTGAGCGACATAGTATAGTATGACCATTTTTGAGCGACATAGTATAGTATGACCTCTTTTGAGCGACATGCTATAGTATGACCTTTTTTGAGCGACATAGTATAGTATGACCATTTTTAGTATGCACTTTGATGTTGTTGTACATGTTGTTGTACATGTAAACGCATAGTATAGTGAGAAACGCAATTTCGATTCCTTTGTATGTCAAGTACATGTGAAGAAATTGACAATAAAATTGACTTTGACTTTGACTTTGACTTTGATTTTTGAATCACATAGTATAGTAGGGCCTATGGATGAAATGGTATATTTGGACTTCTTTCAGACGATCATTTAAAATATAATACAAAAAGTTTAAATTCACCAGGTTTTGATTCCATGACTAGAAACTCCCAGTCAACCTTCTGACACACTGCACTACCCAACAGGACAAGCATTTGGAAGTTGCTTAGATATTTAAGTCAATATTTGGCTTGCTGATTTTAAAAGCCTATAGTCAGTAATGAACTGACAACTATCAACTCACTAAACATGTGTCTTACCTGCTGCGTCACTCTCAACACATCTTTCACATTAAGTTTTCCTTAAACTTTTCACTTTTTCTTCATGCTGTTGGAATTTACATCTTCGGGGCTCAAACCCATGACCCGAAACCTTCAGAAGAGTGCGCTAAGAACAGGAGCTACAAACCAGACAGGGTGGCTGTTTGAATGTCATGCTATATTATGACTATTTGTGGATGACATTCTATAATATGTCTTTTTTTGAGTGACATACTATGACCATTGAATAATACTATGACCATTTTTGAGCCACTAGTAAAGTATGACCTTTTTTGAGCAACATAGTATAGTATGACTATTTTTGACCGACATAGTATAGTATGACCTTTTTTGAGCCACATAGTATAGTATGACCTTTTTTGAGCGACATACTATAGTATGACCTTTTTTGAGCGACATACTATAGTATGACCTTTTTTGGGCCACATAGTATAGTATGACCTCTTTTGAGCGACATGCTATAGTATGACCTTTTTTGAGCGACATAGTATAGTATGACCATTTTTAGTATGCACTTTGATGTTGTTGTACATGTTGTTGTACATGTAAACGCATAGTATAGTGAGAAACGCAATTTCGATTCCTTTGTATGTCAAGTACATGTGAAGAAATTGACAATAAAATTGACTTTGACTTTGACTTTGACTTTGATTTTTGAATCACATAGTATAGTAGGGCCTATGGATGAAATGGTATATTTGGACTTCTTTCAGACGATCATTTAAAATATAATACAAAAAGTTTAAATTCACCAGGTTTTGATTCCATGACTAGAAACTCCCAGTCAACCTTCTGACACACTGCACTACCCAACAGGACAAGCATTTGGAAGTTGCTTAGATATTTAAGTCAATATTTGGCTTGCTGATTTTAAAAGCCTATAGTCAGTATTGAACTGACAACTATCAACTCACTAAACATGTGTCTTACCTGCTGCGTCACTCTCAACACATCTTTCACATTAAGTTTTCCTTAAACTTTTCACTTTTTCTTCATGCTGTTGGAATTTACATCTTCGGGGCTCAAACCCATGACCCGAAACCTTCAGAAGAGTGCGCTAAGAACAGGAGCTACAAACCAGACAGGGTGGCTGTTTGAATGTCATGCTATATTATGACTATTTGTGGATGACATTCTATAATATGTCTTTTTTTGAGTGACATACTATGACCATTGAATAATACTATGACCATTTTTGAGCCACTAGTAAAGTATGACCTTTTTTGAGCAACATAGTATAGTATGACTATTTTTGACCGACATAGTATAGTATGACCTTTTTTGAGCCACATAGTATAGTATGACCTTTTTTGAGCCACATAGTATAGTATGACCTTTTTTAAACAAAATAGTATAGTATTACCTTTTTTGAGTGACATACTATAGTATGACCTTTTTTTTAGCCACATAGTATAGTATGACCATTTTTGAGCGACATAGTATAGTATGACCATTTTTGAGCGACATAGTATAGTATGACCTTTTTTGAGCCACATACTATAGTATGACCTTTTTTGAGCCAAATAGTATAGTATGACCATTTTTGAGCGACATACTATAGTATGACCATTTTTGAGCGACATACTATAGTATGACCTTTTTTGAGCGACATACTATAGTATGACGATTTTTGAGCGACATAGTATAGTATTACCATTTTTGAGCGACATAGTATAGTATGACTTTTTTTGACCGACATAGTATAGTATGACCTTTTTTGAGCCACATAGTATAGTATGACCTTTTTTAAACAAAATAGTATAGTATTACCTTTTTTGAGTGACATACTATAGTATGACCTTTTTTTAGCCACATAGTATAGTATGACCTTTTTTGAGCGACATAGTATAGTAGACCTTTTTTTAACCACATACTATAGTATGACCTTTTTTGAGCCACATAGTATAGTATGACCTTTTTTGAGAGACATACTATAGTATGACAATTTTTGAGAGACATACTATAATATGACAATTTTTGAGCGACATAGTATAGTATGACCATTTTTGAGCGACGTAGTATAGTATGACCATTTTTGAGCGACATACTATAATATGACCATTTTTGAGCGACATACTATAGTATGACCTTTTTTGAGCGACATACTATAGTATGACGATTTTTGAGCGACATAGTATAGTATGACCATTTTTGAGCGACATAGTATAGTATGACTTTTTTTGAGCGACATAGTATAGTATGACCTTTTTTGAGAGACATACTATAGTATGACGATTTTTGAGCGACATACTATAGTATGACCTTGTTTAAACAAAATAGTATAGTATGACCTTTTTTGAGTGACATACTATAGTATGACCTTTGTTTTAGCCACATAGTATAGTATGACCTTTTTTGAGCGACATAGTATAGTATGACCTTTTTTTTAGCCACATACTATAGTATGACCTTTTTTGAGCGACATACTATAGTATGACGATTTTTGAGCGACATAGTATAGTATGACTATTTTGAGCGACATAGTATAGTATGACTTTTTTTGAGCGACATACTATAGTATGACCTTTTTTGAGAGACATACTATAGTATGACGATTTTTGAGCGACATACTATAGTATGACCTTTTTTGAGCGACATACTATAGTATGACGATTTTTGAGCGACATAGTATAGTATGACCTTTTTTTTAGCCACATACTATAGTATGACCTTTTTTGAGCGACATACTATAGTATGACGATTTTTGAGCGACATAGTATAGTATGACTATTTTGAGCGACATAGTATAGTATGACTTTTTTTGAGCGACATACTATAGTATGACCTTTTTTGAGAGACATACTATAGTATGACGATTTTTGAGCGACATACTATAGTATGACCTTTTTTGAGAGACATACTTTAGTATGACCTTTTTTGAGCGACATAGTATAGTATGACCATTTTTGAGCAACATACTATAGTATGACCTTTTTTGAGTGACATACTATAGTATGACCTTTGTTTTAGCCACATAGTATAGTATGACCTTTTTTGAGCGACATAGTATAGTATGACCTTTTTTTTAGCCACATACTATAGTATGACCTTTTTTGAGCGACATACTATAGTATGACGATTTTTGAGCGACATAGTATAGTATGACTATTTTGAGCGACATAGTATAGTATGACTTTTTTTGAGCGACATACTATAGTATGACCTTTTTTGAGAGACATACTATAGTATGACGATTTTTGAGCGACATACTATAGTATGACCTTTTTTGAGCGACATACTATAGTATGACGATTTTTGAGCGACATAGTATAGTATGACCTTTTTTTTAGCCACATACTATAGTATGACCTTTTTTGAGCGACATACTATAGTATGACGATTTTTGAGCGACATAGTATAGTATGACTATTTTGAGCGACATAGTATAGTATGACTTTTTTTGAGCGACATACTATAGTATGACCTTTTTTGAGAGACATACTATAGTATGACGATTTTTGAGCGACATACTATAGTATGACCTTTTTTGAGAGACATACTTTAGTATGACCTTTTTTGAGCGACATAGTAAAGTATGACCATTTTTGAGCGACATGCTATAGTATGACCTGTTTTGAGCGACATAGCATAGTATGACCATTTTTAAATCACATAGTATAGTAGGGCCTAGAGATGAAATGGTATATTTGGACTTCTTTCAGACGATATCTTAAAATATAATACAAAAAGTTTAAATTCACCAGGTTTTGATTCCATGACTAAAAACTCCCAGTCAACCTTCTAACACACTGCACTACCCAACAGGACAAGTGTTTGGAAGTTGCTTAGATATTTAAGTCAATATTTGGCTTGCTGATTTCAAAAGTCCATAGTCAGTATTGAACTGACAACTATCAACTCACTAAACATGTGTCTTACCTGCTGCGCCACTCTCAACATATCCTTCACATTAAGTTTTCCTTAAACTTTTCACTTTTTCTTCATGCTGTTGGAATTTACATCTTAGAGGCTCAAACCCATGACCCGAAACCTTCAGAAGAGTGCGCTAAGAACAGGATCTATAAACCAGACAGGGTGGCTGTTTGAATGTCATGCAATATTATGACTATTTGTGGATGACATCCTATAATATGTCTTTCTTTGAGTGACATACTTTAGTATGACCATTTTTGAGCCACATAGTATAGTATCACCTGTTTTGAGCGACATACTACTGTATGAACATTTTTGAGGGACATACTATAGTATGACCATTTTTGAGCGACATACTATAGTATGACCTTTTTTGAGCGACATAATATAGTATGACCTTTTTTGAACCACATAGTATAGTATGACCTTTTTTGAGCCACATAGTATAGTATGACCTTTTTTGAGCCACATAGTATAGTATGACCTTTTTTGAGCGACATAGTATAGTATGACCTTTTTTGAGCGACATACTATAGTATGACCTTTTTTGACCGACATAGTATAGCATGACCATTTTTGAGCAACATAGTATAGTATGACCATTTTTAAGCGACATACTATAGTATGACCTTTTTTGAGCGACATACTATAGTATGACCATTTTTGAGCGACATAGTATAGTATGACCATTTTTGAACGACATAGTATAGTATGACTATTTTTTGAGCGACATACTATAGTATGACCTTTTTTGACCGACATAGTATAGCATGACCATTTTTGAGCAACATAGTATAGTATGACCATTTTTAAGCGACATAGTATAGTATGACCATTTTTGAGCGACATAGTATAGTATGACCATTTTTGAACGACATAGTATAGTATGAAAATCTTTGACCGACATAGTATAGTATGACCATTTTTAGCAACATAGTATAGTATGACCATTTTAGAGTGACATACTATAGTATGACTATTTTTTGAGCGACATAGTATAGCATGACCATTTTTGAGCAACATAGTATAGTATGACCATTTTAGCAACATAGTATAGTATGACCTTTTTTGAACGTCATAGTATAGTATGACCATTTTTGAGCGACATACTATAGTATGACTATTTTTTGAGCGTCATAGTATAGTATGACCATTTTTGAGCGACATACTATAGTATGACCATATTTGAGTGACATAGTATAGTATGACCATTGTTGAGCGACATACTATAGTATGACCACTTTTCAGTTACATACTATAGTATGACCATTTTTGACCGAAATACGCCTTCCTCACCCTCATCCTTGTCTCCTGTTTTTTCGGGACTCGACCCTTTGGACGTGCAGGAGAATATGCACCCTCCATCTTTGGCCATTCGTGTAAGCACCATGGACACCAACATGCTGACCACCAGGAGGATCAGACAGATGCAGAAGTGAGGTCCTGCATCAGAGACAGACGGTTAGTGACACGCACCGAGCTCAGACGCAAACCTTGCCCGACATGAGTTGCGGGATGACTGACGGATTATTGGGCTGCAATCGCTGTCTCCGGGGAGCATATTGTTGAGGATGATGAGGAACATTGTGAAGCTGAGCACCAAAGTGACCTTGAAGGAGTTGCGCTCGCCGCCTCCCAGTGGCAGCGCAAAGCTCACCACGTCAGCCAGGATGATCAAGATGCTGGGCAGCATTAACGTGAGGAAGGGGCTCAGGTATTTGATCTTTAGTTCCACCTGAGGAGAATACGGCACACGGCATGTTTATTTTAGGAAAACACACCATTAAACAAATAAAAAGAGCACTAAGCTGTTTTCTTTAAAGGGGCCCTATTTAACCATTTCTAGTTGAATAATTACATTTTTGTGGCCTACTTTTGAAAATTTGCATTGTTTTATGGCCAAAAAGCACCTCATCAGACCTAAAGCAGCAATGCAATCTGCCTTCTCACACACACACACTCACTCTGGAGGGCCCCTATAAGGGGACAGTTCTACATTTTAAAAATTCATCCATTGTCATGATTCCCATAGTTTTGTTTCAAAACACACAATCCGGCGACTCTCAAACACTGTGACCTGCACATTCACCACGCTACGCGGTAATCACTTTAAAATTACGACATGAAGAAAATACTCAGGACTACTTTCTTCAGGAAGCCACTGGGTGGAGGGACACAGCGTGTGACCTTAGGCAGTAACTGCAGTAAATGTGTGCTTTTGGAGAGTTTGATTTGATTTGGGAACCCCCCCCCCCAAAAAAAATTCCCAAACTCACCATGATGTAATTGCGGTCATTCCTTTTTCTCTGGAGGACCACTCTGGTAGTTTCCCAGTCTCCATGGGTGCCATCCACCATCCTCAAATGACCCATTTCCAGCTCTGTGCCACACCCTGAGATGAAATTAAATGATGATATATGGGTATATGTTTTACAATATGGGACTTTTAATTGCTTATTTTTAATTGGGTGACAGACTTGCAAGGTCAGCAAATTGTCACCCTCCTTTGTTGCTGAACATTGGTCATGCAGTAAAATGGCGAGCTCACCGTCAGCGGACCAGCTCTGGATGGCCACGGGGCACTGATCGCCAGCAAACGGATAGTTGAACAGGTTTACTTCACAGTTCACCTCAGCGTTGATGATCACCCTGTGTCTCACGGTGCCGTTGCTGTAGACCAGCAGGTCATGGGAGCTGTGCTTCATAGAAGTTATGAGTCTGTATTCAACAGGACAGAAGCACCAGCTAAACACCCAAAAAGTTCATAGAATGATGGTAACACGATGTGGCTCAAATGTGATAGACTCACCCATTCGTCACATGGACCTCTGGGGTCCAGATTTTATCGACGGGCAGCACCACCTTGTCATATTTGTAGATGGACGTGTCCCACTCCAGTCCGGGGTCTCTCCACATCTGATGGTTATAATCAACAATAATGTGATTGAACTCTTGCACCGTTTATTTGAAAGTATGTTGAACTTACAATTGTGGCTTGTAGACGAGTGTTTAGGCGAAGTTCCTTTGTGCTCTGTTAAAAAGAAAAACAATATAATGAATATGGAATAAGATAAATATATTTTCTTTCGTTCATTGTATTTTCGACAAATGATTAGCAATTTTCCATGAGCGAATACTAACAGAAAACTCAAACAGCATAAATGCCTATATAAAACATATGAAATCTACTAAAAATCTCTATTTCTTCTCACACTTTAAAACCTGTTAAAGTTACCTAAAATGTACAGTAACCCACTGACAGCAATTATCCAGAAAGTTACTTCAATTATGTTTTCTGTAGAAATACCATACTTCTGTTTACAGTATTATGTCTTCACTGTAAAATGACAAAAAAACCCCAAAAAACTAAAACTAAAAAACAATAATTTCAACATTGGGTGATTAATTGTATTATGATACAGTAACTGTTTCACTTCTTAATTCTTCACTACTGTGAGTTTTTTACAGCAATACTTTGACTACTATGATTTATACATTAAAAATAATTGTTTACAGTAACATTATGGTGTTCAACAAAGTAAAAAAATGCAAAATCTTACAGTGGAACTTCGGATCTACACATTAATTCTACTCAACATTGGATGTAATATTTTTTGCAGTGCAAGAAGAAGAACAACAAAAGATTTCAGCTCTAATATAAAATGCATTAGACAATCCTTACAACGGACAGAGTTTGATACTCGATAAACGGCATTTGTATCACGTGGCTGCAGTTCTCATACTGTGGCTGAGATAGGTAGCTTTGGTTGATCAGCATTTCAGCCAGACACCTCCGGTTGGTGCAGTTGTAGTCGGCACATCCGCCTCCTGACGTGAGAAAACAGGTGTAAACGGGAGTTTTCGAAGGCGTAGAAGTTTTCCTTCCAGTCGGCGGGACGTCACGCCTTACCTGCTGCCAGCCAAGTGAGCAGGAAGGCGACGGTCCACACGCTGTCACCGTCAAACCTGCACATATCTGGAGTGAAATTATCCAAGATTCATGTGTGACTGACAGCTTGCGGGTTGACTGACAGCTCTCCTCTGGCTGATATGATAACGTCAGTTCTTAAATAGGCTTCTGTGTGGCTGCATAATAAGACTCCCCCGATAATTGTGTGTAAAACTACCTTCTGCGTGATGAATCGTGATCCTATGTAAACAGCGAGAACATTGGAGGCAATAGGGCCCCTGCCTGTTTACCTGTGTGCAGATAAAGGTAGAGGTCATTACACCTGCCGTGCTGCGCTACAAAAGGGACAGTAGTCACACAGCGGAGTGAATGGAGGCAGGACGCCACAGCCAAGGACAGAGACAAAGACTTGGAGCGGACGTCATAAAAAGACGCTTTGTTGTGACAGCTGGATGATTGGCCTCATTTACTCTTGAATATTTGACTGTAAGTTATATAATGCTAATTGGAAAACCCTTAAATCTAAAATATTTAATACTCAAACATAGGAACATCTATTGTTTAGCACAGTGGTACAAATACTGTAGTGTACAAATAACAAATAATGGTAATGCATGGTTAATTACTGATGATCCTGTTGCAGCTGAAGGAGGTGGAACTAGTTTCAGCCACTTTTTTAGTCCAGTGGTCAGCAGACACACTTCAGGGGTCGTGAGACGATCAATGGGAGAAGAGAGGGGAAGAAACAAAGTTCTCGATTCGCAAATCTGTTCATGTGTGCCTCTAAATCTTTGATTTTTGGGTGTTTGTTTGAAGCATGTGGAAACTTTAGAGGAAAAAAAAGATATATCGCTGTTCGGTGGAGCTGTTCAGAAAAACATGAAATGGGACCCAGTAGCTAACGCTGTCAGATATGTAAATGTAGTGGATTAAGAAACTAACATTTCCCTCTGATGTGCAGAGAGAAAGAAACAAAAACGTAGCATGTTGATGTCTTGAAAACCCTTCTTACATCATAATTTGTTTCTAAGCCTTGTTGATTTTGTTTGTCCCGTAAACACCATGTGGTGCTTAAATCTATAAATCAATCAATCTACTGTCCTGCACTAAGTGACAGACTGATGAGCTGTTGTTTCAAGGTTATTATCACCCAGAGGAATGTTTCTTATCTCTGTCTTCACACATCTTTAAAAAAAAAAGAAAAGAATTGCACGTAGAATCAGGTCAGTTTCAGGACGTAGCAGAGGTTATGTTCTATTTTTAACAACACAAACACGGTTGCTTTGGTGCTATTGACCTCTCTCTAACAGCTCTGGAAGCAATAAATGTGGTTTTAAAATGTGACGTGACCCGGCGGGTCGGTCCTTATCTCCTTTTCCTTATCACAGCCAAATCGCAGACGATTGACACAAAGAAAAATCCTTGTGCCGATGAAAGCCTCTCCCCCTGATGGAGCAAAGGTTAACTCTCTGTCTAATGAATCACGGAAATCCAAAGAGAAACGACCCAAATATATACGGAGAAACAACAAACTGTAAATATTTTTGTCCTCCGTGGAAAATCGTTTTAAAATGATGCACTTATGTTGTATGTCGTTCTGTAGCAAACAGGCCGAGGACGTTCCATGTTTTTTGTCCTGAGGAACCTTTCCAGATATTCCATAGGTCATAAATTCCTCTGCGCTGACCAATGAGGTTTCAGGGGGAAGTGATTGCCGTGATATCAGAACAAAACGGGACTTTGCCTCGGGACCAGGACCAGGACCAGGACCAGGCCGTCCCCCCAGCCCTGTCACACTCCATAGGCGTCTGAACTCACACGTCACCTAATGCTGGCCGATTCCTGCTCTGCACGTAAGTTCCATGTTGAATTACTCTCTGTGCTTTGTCTTGATTGCAAAAAGGTGCTGAGGTGAAGAGAAATATAAATATATATTTTGCTAAAATTTTGCTCCTTTTTGATTCTTACAATTTTAATGCAAATGCTCTTTAATAATAACTCCAACATGTCACCATTTCTTGTTTTAAATTAAACTTGCTTTGATTTTTCTAACAAACGTAAAGAAAATAGGAGGCATCGTCTTTTTCTTATGTAACAACACAGGCGGAAATAAAAAAGTCAATAAAAGTGTTGACGGTATAAAAGTAAAGATTGAAGTAACAACAACATGCACAGCTATGTTTTGTGAACAATGTTCATTATGACAAAGTAAAATTCCCAGAAAAAAAGGCTATTACATTATAATCAAAATTTTGGCGATTAAAGAATGTAATGCAATGAGCTATATTTCCAGGAAGACATAATGCATGAGATTTAAAAACCTGATTTGACTTTGAGTCCTAGACATAAAACATAGAAACCAACTTGTAAATGAAGCAATAGACACATGTGACTCTCAGATCTGTGATGTTTTCTCCTCATGTGTCCATGAACTAGTGGCATTACAATCATTTTAACCTTAAAAGGCCTAAATATATTTAAAAATATATATATTTCTATGCCTCTGGACAAACAGGAAACAGCTTACAAAAAAACACCATGATTGAGCAAACAGTTTCGGTACACAATAAGAACACTGTGTAAAACCAGTCATCATAAAGTGAAGATTACCGTCAGATACATGTTCCCAGCTGGTTCAATTATGCAATAAACACTCAAGATAACTTCTGGTCAGGATGGATATGTCTCTAAAACGTGATAAGAAGCGTTTCATCTGTCACAGCTCAGGCAGCCGTCAGATTACAAACACACTTTCTGTAAGTGGCAGAGAAATATGCTGGATTGGTGCGTTTTACACTGAATGTCAATGAGAAATAGGTGGTGTGGTTAAAAATTGACATTTGCTCTCACATTTAGAGGTGAGCGCTGTTAAAGGCAGTTGGAGGATAATTATTTACCTTCATGAGGAAAATAATAGATTTATAGCAGCACCGTGCCGGGGTCAGGGTTGTGCTTAATTACCCGGGACGAGTTTCCTAAAGACCCTATGAACACATTCGAGCCAGTTTCTTATTCTTCGAATAAAAGTCCTTATTTTCAGAGTGTTGCTGAGGGGCTGGCTGTTCCCTGTCCTGCCCGCGTTCTGGGTCACATCTGTGTGTCGTATTAACTCTCAGACGTACAGACGCGTTGTTTTGGATAATAACGCTCGCTGAATAAAAATCGTGACATCTGGAAAACGGACAGACTTCCAGACAAACTCAGAAACCGAAGCGATAAGCCAAACTGATTTAAAAGAGGTTCTCCCCTATTTGGAAAGAGATTTCCCTGATTTGGGGAAAGCACCTACACAGGCACAGATGTTGCCCTAGAAAACACAGAAACACAAAACAGTAGCAAAAACCACTTTATTGGGGCAAGTAAATAAAATAAGTATTAAAATGGTTGTTTTAACATAAAAACTGTACAATCGACCTGAGGAAAAATGGATGAAAACTTAGTTGCTTCAGGTCAGTCAATGTGTTGGGAAGATATTTATTTAACACATAAACCTTGTTATAATCAAATATATATTACTAAAACTTTGCACAACCTTTATCTCAAGAAATTATTTGCCGAATGACTTTGGGTTTTAATGCAAACATGCGAGTGTTTGCAGAGAGCTCGTAGCACACAGCTGATATGGCGCACGTCCAGATTTAATGGGACCTCTGGTGAATAATCAACCGTGCTCGTGAGGAACATTTCTCACACCCGGTATTTCCGCTTGGCTCGAGTCATTTTTTTTTTTTATTTCGCTGATAGCCGGAGGCACGGAGTGACCGTGGCTGCCAGCTCAAACATGACGGGTTGGACTCCACAAACAGCCCGCCGGCCTTTTACATCGCAGTCGCCTGTAATGAGTGAAATGTCGTCCCTCTGTTTACATGTTGGTTAACTTCTGAGTTGTTTTCAAAGCGGGTGCAGTGTGCTTCTAAAGCTTCAAGATATAAATTCAAGTGTTCTTGTTAATGTAACAATGACAAAAATATATATTTTTAAAGAGTAACACTGCTTTTAATCATTTTTTTTCTTAATACATGGCCATTTTCATATTGACCAACATTTGATATGTTTTCTGAAGCAAAACTATCTATTATTAAAGAAATTCATTTGAAATAAAACAGAGGAAGGAGCAGTGAGGTCAATTTGACCTGGAGGAAACAGAAAGTCTATTATCTTCACATCATAACTTGACTTGAAATCATTTCAGCCCAGTTAATTATTAAACATTTTTTTTACCCTTTTTAATGCAAAGAAAAAAAAACATGCTATATCAGGAATAGTGCTAGATGCAGATTTTATGTCTGGAGATCCTAATCCGCGTTTCCTCGCGCCTCTCCACAGGAGACTGAACGGCAGCGCTGGTCACCATGAGCACACAGGGCGGCAACCAGGTCGTCATCGACACCCAGTACACGACGCTCCACACGTTCGGCCAGAAACACGGCAGGCGGCTGCGCTACATGCGCAGAGACGGCAGCTTCCCGGTGCTGTTCCAGAAGGCCCCGGGCGACTGGAGCCCGTACCTGATGGACATCTTCACCACGCTGGTGGAGATCCGCTGGAGGGTGATGCTCCTGGTCTTTTCCCTGTCCTACATCCTCTCCTGGATCCTGTTCGGCCTCTGCTATTGGCTCATCGCTCACGTGCACGGCGACACGGAGGACGCGACCCACGAGCCCTGCGTCTACAACGTGCAGGACTTCACGGCGGCCTTCATGTTCTCGATGGAGTCCCAGGCGACGATCGGCTACGGCTTCCGGGGCATGTCCGTGAACTGCATCGTGGCCATCATCGTGCTGACAGTCCAGAGCGTGTTCAGCTGCCTCATGGACACCATCATCATCGGCACCATAGTGGCCAAGATGGCGTCCGCCCGCAAGAGGGCGCAGACGGTGGGCTTCAGCAGCTGCGCCGTGGTCAACCTCAGGGACAGGGTGTTGTGTTTGTCCTGGCGCCTCGGGGACTTCCGGGGCAACCACATCCTGGAGGGCGTGGCCAAGGCCCAGCTGGTCCGCTTCGTGAAGGAGCCGCTGGGCTCCGTCAGGATTCTGTACCAGGACTTGGAGGTCCAGAACCAGGACCTGGTCCTCGCCACCCCGGCGACAATCGTCCACAAGCTGGAGCCGGACAGCCCCCTCTACAGCCTGGGCCCGGACGACCTGCTGGAGGACGAGTTCGAGCTGGTGGTGTCCTTCACGTACAACGGCGACTCCACCGGCATGCTCCACCAGACGCGGGCCTCCTACACGCCGGCGGACATTCGCTGGGGCCAGTGCTTCCAGGACATGCTCAAACCGGGCAAGAAGCACTTCACGGTGGACTACGCCCTGTTCAACGCCACCGCGTGGACACCGGCGCCGCTGCTGAGCGCCGAGCAGTACGACAGGGGGCGGCGTCCGCACGCGCCGTCGGTCAAGAGAAACGGGAGCGTCGGCGCCGTGACGCCTGACATTAACGAGGAACTTGTGCAGCAAACCTGCTTGTAGGGTTTAGGCGGACGGAGAATCCGTCGTGGCCTGTTTTTTGCGTTTAGTCTCGAACCATTTGGCGCAGGAGGCTCGGTCAGTTCTATACATGACTTACCTTTGGTGCATGACCCAGACAATTACTTTCAAATAGCGTAACAATGGGTAGGGGGGCGTAGTGGGTGGCGCTGTTGCCTCATGGCTAGAAGGTGGTCAGTTCTGTTTGAGCGTTCTCCCCATGTCTGCGTGGGTGTTCCTGGGTTCCTCCCACAGGCCAATAACATGCTTACGTTAATTGGAGACTCTAAAATGTATTGTAGTTGTAGGTGTGAGTATGAAGTGAGGAAATGGTGTGTCTGACCTGTCGCTGGGATTGGCTCCAGCAGACCCATGTGACCCTAATGAGGAACGTGTATAGAAAACGGATGGATGGATAGTTTGATAACCCATTGTTTCTGATGTATGGAGCAATAATTTCTATTTCTGTAAAAAGGTCGGTCAATGAACCATTACTGTACATTTACATTTTTCAAAATAAAAGACAATATTTGTTATTTTCTACCATTTCTATTTGTACCAAACCATGACCTCAAAAACCAAGATACATAAGGAACATTGATCTTTATTTGTATTATTACATCCCTAAAGCCAAAATACAATGCATGGTGGACTGTTTATGTAAATTATGAAGGTGAACTGTTTATGTACATTTTTTTTTAAATCGAATAAAATCAAATTTCATTGTACAACCATGTCATTAGTTGATTAATTTACTCAGTTACTTTAAACCTTGCTTGCAGTAATAATACCAATCCTTGCACATGGTGCTGGCACTTGTGTGAGTTTGCTCCTTGCTGCAGCTCTACAGCTCCACCTTGTGTTCACTGAGTGCCCTCAGTATCACTTCAGCAGTGCTGATTAGGTTGGAAACAATTCTTGAACAGAAAAAATAGAAGTTACATAACCTTAAAAACAATTACAGTTCATTCATTTTCAAAATCACAACCACTGAAGAGGTTTTCAAGTGTCATACTTCTTTACAATTTGAATTTTTACGCATGTTTTACTGTACAGAACAGCAAATATAAAATATATGATGGATACAGTCAGCCATTCCTGTTTATTAAAAATGCACAAAATAAAATGAAATGAAAATAAATACTTATTTCAAGTAAATGTTGTTTACTGACAAACTTCTCCTATTTACTCCCTTTAATCGTCTTAAATAGCAAAACCTTCCAAACAGGCGCTGCAGCTTTCTATTGGTCGCGAGCGCCGCGAGGGGGCGTGGCCTGACGCGCGTGTTTTTTTTTTTTGTTTTTTTTTAAAGTCTGTCTTTGCACGACAAACATCTTCCTCAGTAGCGTGGCTGGTCGCAGAGGGTTATGGCACAACTCGCGGCGCCCGACGGGAAACACGAGTGCGCACAGCCAGGGCAGCAGCGACGCTACAGGGAGGCAGGGCGCACACGCGGCGCATATGGGACTTATTACAGGAGGAAAACGGCAGATCTGCACTGCACGGACCAACAGGTAGGTGGAATAAGCAGGAAAACATTAAGCCTGTATTTGTGAGAGTGATGGAGCAGCAGCAGCAGCAGCAGCGTGGGAAATAACAGCTGCCTCTCAGTTTCCACTCATTAAGATGCAATCTTGCGCAGACTGATGCCTGCAGTATGAAACTAATTTCAACTCTGAGAAAAAAAATAAGCTGCTCGATGTTTAAAAAGTTGCTTTTATTATTGCTATTGATGTTATTAATACTATTTTTGAAATATATGAGCGACTGCGAGATGCAGACTGGGTGATCTGTAACTGTCTGATGTTTGTGCATGACCTGAATTTTGTGACACTTTGCTAAATAGTGATAGAAATAATGCTAATGTAGATAAAATAAGGCTGTGAAACTGCTGCTGCTATAAAAATCCAGTCTGACTGCTAATAAATGAAACATGGTTTCAGAGTTTATAACTAATTCTGCTGAATGACTGGCTATATACTTATTGATTTGTGTAATTAAAAAAAAATAGAGCAGGTTTATGTAACCAGTTTCCATCTGCCTGGGCTGTTGGCTCTGATTGAGAACACATGTAAAACAAACAGCCACAGGTTGTGCAGCGTCGGGACCTGCAGCCATACCTGATGTGATGGACTGAGAACTGAGTGAAAACCTGAAACAGTGACAGGGTAAAAAAAAAAAAAAAAAAGAGGGAGGGCGAGAGCTTTTAGTGCTTAACAACAACAACAACGTCTCTAAAGTTAAGCAGTTTGACTCCCATAGGGGGTCAACCATGTTAAAAATGCATGCTGACTGTCCACTGACACATTACCTCAGAAATGTCCTCTCAACTGACAGATTCTATACCATCAGGGGCATAGTTTTTTGGTTTTGAACTTTGAGGGGTGGCGTGGGCATCCTCTCCACTAAAGCGAGCATCAACCACATGATCTCTTGCATTCTGGTACATTTTTATGCATTGATATGGGCTAGTATGCAATGTTTAAGTGCATTCAAATTTGTATGCACCTCTAGATCACCTTTTCTATTTAATATTTTCCTTCGAGGGGAATGCATCACCTGCACATCCAGTCAGGTCTGGTGTTCTGCACTGTTTGAGCACCACGATGAGACGGAATACTTGGTAAAAACCAAAAGGTCCACAGCTTGTTCTTAGGGTCATTTTTCTCACACGTGACGACGAGGGTCGACACGGTCTCGGCTCCATGGAGTTGTATTATTTTTAAAATCGAGGGGATGTTTTGAGCTGTTAAATGAGCGAAGCCCCTTATTCCCGACAGTGTGCGTGACAGGTTGCTATTTTTGAGCCGACCCAGCAGCAGTGACATCATTAGTTGAGAAAAACAAAGATGATGCAGAGGGGATTCGGGGCCAGGTCCTGCATATTTTATCCCAGATGACATTTGCTCACTTTCGGGAAAAGTTAAATAGACAAAACATTAGATGATGGAATAAAAAAATGACATATGCTGAGAAAAAAGTTGCACTTCCAACGACGCCCATATCAATAATGCTTTATAAACATATGTTAAATGATTACAGCACTGTATAGCTACAGATTTAAGCACTTGTGCATATTCAATAATGCATTATAACAATACCACAACAACATAACATGTTTTATAATGAATTACAAGGTCAAGCATCATGATGTTTTAATAATTTATGGTCGGTGGTAAATTTTGTTTTTGCACAGTGTATTATAACTCATAGTCATCTTATAATGTGACTTTACATTACTACTTTACATACAAGCATCCAAATGAGCATATTTATAATCACATTATAGGAACTATACCATCATTATAGTACAAATCATAACACAAAATTGTGAAATATTTCTAAACTTCACCTTTTCACTTATTATAAGCTTTTAATGTGTTTTAACTATTGTTCTGGAGCATTATGAGTGCTTGCGTGTGCTTCGCTGCCAGACTTTATTTCACACTCCTGACGAGCTCTTCCTGGATCGCCTGACTTTGACACAAATAGTGACACACACACGATATAGCTTCAGAAGTGGAGGTGGGGAGTGATTTCTGGCACCAGCGGAGCATGTCTGGCCGACTGTGGCCTTTTGTAGCCTGTGGTGATGCATTTTAATGGTCCTTTCAGGCCACACACACACACACACACACACACACACACACACACCAAGTCACACACACCACAAGTCAATAGCTTTTCTAATTTAACTGTCCTTGTTGCTCTATCACATATGATGCAAGGTTACTGTTGCTTTTTTAGAAAAAAAAAAGTGACCCAGACCCTGAATCTTGTCTGAATCGCTGCCAGCTTCATTAAATCTTTACAGCCATAAGTTGGTCTCATAGCAAAGTATATTTATAGTTTTCTTCAGCGTTGTGGTGTAGGTGTTTGTGCTCTCATGATGTGAAACAGGACAAGATGTCAGATTTCTTGCCCTGATTACAGCAACAAGTCTATTCTGTTATCTCAGGCAGCATTTGCAATGTTTGTCGTAGCTTCGCAGCTTCTATGTATTTTTTACACTATATCTACATAAAATGTACTCAAATAGTGTACTTAAGCACAATTGTGACTTACTTCCACTAGACTTTATTTGACAGCTTTATTTTCTTTTTTCAGATCTACTTTTCCGATAACGATAAGTTTAGAAATCGCGCTGCACTGTTAAAATGAAACCAGTGCTTTTCAGGCTATTTGGCTCGCGGCCGTTCGCGAAACATCTGTGTGTGTTTGTGTCTCTTGTTCATGTTTCAGATGTCTCATGCGTTGTTTGCAGTTCGTCCAAAGAGACATTTCCCATCACATGGTTTCAAATAAATGACTGTCTGAGGCCTAAAGAGGTAAAAACTCTCAGATATTTAACAAATATTCAGATACCCAGATAAGAAAAGTGCTGGTAAATGAATCCAAATTAATTTATTCTCCTATTGTAGCATCTCAAAAACATAATTTTCTTCTGATCCTTATGATTTGGCTCAAACTAGCTCCACCTCCAGCAGCTACAACAACACACTGACTCATCAATATTAATCACGTGCTTTGTTAAATATATTTAAAACATTTCAGTCACACACATTTTCTGAAGAAAATGCTGATAAGGCTGATAATGCTTCTTTACTTAAAGTAGGATTTTAAAGCAGGACTTTTACTTATAATTAAGGATTTTTACATCACGGTATTGATCCTTCTACTTAAGTAAAGGATCCGAGCACCTACTTCACTACCGACTGTGTCTTGTTCCAGTCGCTCCGTGGATTAACGTGACCTTGATCTGTAATTTGACTCAGCTCCCCGCGGACTGACCTGCCTAATTAATACTTACATTAGGCAGGGTAAACATCCTTTCCCTGGTTGTCAGCTATCCAAGCGCTTGGATGATATTTTGAATCTACTACCAATAACGCACGCACCGGTGCGTTCTGACTGCAGCACCCACACACACACACACACACAGACACACACACGCTGCTCTATGAGGCCTGTGTACGCATGAATAAGGCTGCTGACTTTGAGTGTGTGTTGCATTATTTAAAACAGGCAGGTAACCGTACACCTACACGCACTGATCTTCGCTCTGGTTCCTGCCAATTACTTTAACACTGTTTTTCCCTCTCTGTGTCTGTATTTTCCACACAGCCCACTCCACTGATGAGGTCCAGACCGGCCGTCGGTGAGGAGTGACCCGCGGCCCCTGCCCCCCCACCCTCAGGATCTACTCCTGCCGTTCCACTTTTTCCTGCTCGACGTTTGTCCCCGGGATCATTCGAAACTGTTTCTCCAACGCTTCTATCAGAAACTCAGACTGTTTTCCAGAGCAGAGGCGGCCCCGCCCTCCCAGATGGAAGTGATGGGGAGCGTGCGAAGCCACCGTTACAGCATCGTGTCCTCGGAGGAGGACGGCATGAAGCTGGCCACCATCTCCGTCCCCAACGGCTACGGGAACGGGAACGTCAACAAGGTGCACACGGAGCACCTGCACCAGAGCCGCTTCGTCAGGAAGGACGGCCACTGCAACGTGCAGTTCGTCAACATGAGCGAGAAGGGCCAGCGCTACCTGGCCGACATCTTCACCACCTGCGTGGACATCCGCTGGCGCTGGATGCTGCTCATCTTCTGCCTCTCCTTCCTGCTCTCCTGGCTGTTCTTCGGCCTGGTCTTCTGGCTGGTGGCGCTCTCCTACGGGGACCTGGAGAACGAGACCCAGATGTGCGTGTCCAACGTCAACAGCTTCACCGCCGCCTTCCTGTTCTCCGTGGAGACCCAGACCACGATCGGCTACGGGTACCGCTACGTGACAGAGGAGTGCCCCATCGCCGTCTTCATGGTCGTCTTCCAGAGCATCGTGGGCTGCATCATCGACGCGTTCATCATCGGCGCCGTCATGGCCAAGATGGCGAAGCCCAAGAAGCGGAACGAGACACTGGTGTTCAGCCACTTCGCCACGGTGGCCATGCGGGACGGCAAGCTGTGCCTGATGTGGCGCGTGGGCAACCTGAGGAAGAGTCACCTGGTGGAGGCCCACGTCCGGGCACAGCTCCTCAAGTCCCGCACCACCGCCGAGGGGGAGTTCATCCCCCTGGACCAGGTCGACATCGACGTGGGCTTCGACAGCGGCATCGACAGGATCTTCCTGGTGTCCCCCATCACCATCGTGCACGAGATCGACGAGGACAGCCCGTTCTTCGAGCTGAGCAAGCAGGAGCTGGAGTCGTCGGACTTCGAGATCGTGGTGATCCTGGAGGGCATGGTGGAGGCCACGGCCATGACCACCCAGTGCCGGAGCTCCTACGTGGCCAGCGAGATCCTCTGGGGCCACCGCTTCGAGCCGGTGCTCTTCGAGGAAAAGAACTACTACAAGGTGGACTACTCGCGCTTTGACAACACCTACGAGGTGCCCAGCACGCCCCACTGCAGCGCCCGCGAGCTGGCGGAGAAGAAGTCCAACGCCTCCAGCTTGAGGAACTCCTTTTGTTACGAGAATGAGGTGGCTCTGGAGAAAGTGGAGATGGAGGAGGGGGAGGAGGAGTTTGAAGAGGATGAAAACAGGGAGGTGAGGGGTGTGGAGGTTGGTGCACTCGAGGACACAAACACAGATGTGGTTTCGGGCTCTGAACACAATCTGGACTCTTTGCCCTTAGAAACAAGGCCTCTGACGGTAGAATCACAAATATAAGGAGCACGCAGGGGATAGTGAAGGGTTAGAGATTACCACAGGGTGTGTTAAAATGTCCTTGAAGTTTGGTGCCGATTGCTTTCGACGCTAATGCATGACGGTTTGTAAAAGACTGTGATTGGAGTATGGAATTCTCTATGCAGAAGCTCACGCACAAGACACCATGGAAATCCAAACATGCTAATGTTGTTTATGGAGACAATGGTGATAAATTAACTGGTTGCACGGGGGCTGGAGGGATAAAATGGGTTAGATGCCTTCACTCGCAGTCTGTTTCTGGGAATACAGCACTTCTGAATTTAAAATATGTTAGTAGAATAGCCATTTGGATAAAAAACTAAAAAAAATGTTTGCCTAAAAAAAAAAAAAAAAAGCGTATTCTTGTGCAATAGTGCAATACTCGGTTTGAGCATTTTGCATAGATAGTTATTTTTAATGAAAAGAGTATTGAGTGTGTATATTTCATCTCAATTTCTTATGGCCTAAATGCCATATGAGGTTGTAACAAAAACTAGTGGATTATATTTAATTTTAATGAAAACAGATTTAATTTAACCTGAGTTTTCATGATTTAAAAAAATCATTTTAAGCTTAACCATCAGTAACTATGGAAGCCTTAGGACTGCGGTTGATAAAAAAAACTCGTTATCATGACAAAACCAAATATATAATTTATAAAGTTGAGATAAAATAATAATTGCAATCACTTGCAGCCACTTAGGGCTTTCGTAGTCAATACTGTATAATAATCATCATTAAAAATGGTAAATTGATAGTTAATAATATATTTATTTTACTCTTAAAACAAAATTAAAACGTGGTTAATAAATAGTTTAAAAGCATTATTTGGATAGTTTTTACTCAATTAAAACCTAATTACAACGTCATCAACGGGAGGTTGGTATTTGGTACAAATAAAACTTAAAATTTTACAAAACAATTTTATACAGAATAAAGTAAAGTTCTATCACATATTGAATACTAACTACCTCTCTAAATAATTTTGCTATCCATTAACCATTTAAAGGTATTATAGTCATCAGTAACTTTATACCTATCCATCTACTGTTTATAGACAGTTGAACCAATTAACCATTAAAAAACATAAGTCACTATTAACTTAAGTTTATATAACTATAAATTTACCATTTTTATGGATATTATAAAGCAACAATCCTGTTTTAAGGCTACTCACCACATGTTTAACCCATTGAACCGGCTGCACCAGTAAGGCTACTGTTTGTTAATGAGCGGGTCTCATAGCAAAGCGTATTTATGGTCTTCTTCAGCGTGGCGGTCGAGGTGTGAGACAGGAAGGAGATGTCTCGCACAGATTACGAGTACTTTATCCTCATTTTGCGCCTCACCCCGGTAGCATCTTCTGCAACGTGCGCCGAGGTTTTTTTAGCACACGCTGCACAAGATGTCACAGGAAAGACGCGTCTGGGAGGTGAATCGCTGTGCAGAACGCTGCCACTTTCAAGTCTTCATGTTCTAATGTGCAATACAGTGAAACTGAGCGGTGGGCTGTGACAGGAAGCTCGACCCCGAGCCGTGGTTACGAATGTCGAACGCTGATAAGTGCTGCTAAGTTACATATTGTATGTTTAGAGAGAAAAAAAAAATCTAGGAGCCAAAATGTATTATTTGTCTTTTTAAGTATCCATATTTGAAGATTGCAAATGCAGCCTATATTGTTATTTCTAGACGTAGAGAAGCATGAGTCTGTCAGCGTGTTTTCCAGAGCTTTAGTGCACTTTCTTCCCCCTTTACCCCCCCCTGTTCCCATAACAGCTTTATTACCCAAAGCCAAATGTGTACATATATACAGTAAGAGGCAACCAAACTTATCTGTTAGTTGATGTTGATTTGAAACGTTTCCTCATCTTACGGCTGACTTTACACGGTAAAAAAAAAAACAAAAATTTCAAGCAACTTATTGCAGTTTGCATGATGCAGAATTTCCACCAATCAACTGGAACAGGAAGCAATTTAAAAAATCATCAGGTCCATGCAAAACTAGGTTATATCAGATGTTGTTTCTCATGGACAAAAAGTCTTCAAATGACACTTTATCTAGGTGTTTTGATTGGTTGTTGCATGCCATTAGTTCTACAGATTTGAGAGCCTCGGGTTTCCAGTGAGCCGCGGAGGGTTTTACACCTTGCAAATCATTTGCAACTCAGTTCCGCGTGCAAGTGTCACCGTGTAAAGCCGGCCTGACAGTTGGCTGTTTCTTTGAGTTGATTTTGACGTAGTTTTATTTTATATTAAGACCAGTGTTCTTGGCATGGCGGCCACGCTGAATTCGGGACACATCCACGCTAACCCTCTCTCGCTTCGTCACTCGGGTCCCGTGAAGTTTTCTGTTGTTTCTGAGTGGGGCCCCCTCGCTTTGTCTTACTCAAACATGTCCAGGTCTGCTAGCTAATCCTTCAAATCCTGAACAAGCACTTGACGTCGGTCTTACAAAACATGGAGCTTTTACCGATTTTTAGTTTTGTTTTTTTTTAATAATCACTTGCCGTGTTATTGTGACGCATTCATGCTCGGATAAGGTCAGTGGAATCCAGAACACTGTGCTGCTTCTCTGGTAGGGACACTCTACAGTATACATGTTATCTGTTCTCACTGACACATCCTGTTTTAGCTCTTTATTTTTCTACCAGGGTCTTCCCACCTTCCCACGTAAACCAGAGACTGTACAGATTTTTTTTTTTTTTAATCTTTTGTAAATTATAATGGAAATACTGAATATTGATATTGCAGTTGTTGAAAACTGTTTATGTCCTTTTTTTTCAATAAAAGTGCAAAAAAAAAAAACATTAAGAATTTGACTTGGCATTGTTTGTACTAGTCTGTCGGCTCCTTATATTGTCTGTAAGGCGGCTTGCAGCGTTTTTTGGGGTCTTCTTTTTGTGAACCGCTTATCTGATCCGCTTCAAACCTGACGCTGCACTCTCTCGGGTCCCCAGAAATACATTTACCAAGTGCGAAGACGGTTGGATGGACGGTTCCAGAGATGCGTGAAAGACAGATGTACTTTCAGATACAAGAGAAACAGAGATCACTATGGATTCGTGGTGGTGCTACGGCGCCAGCTACTGGTCAAATGGAACCAAATTTGTCAAATTTGACAGTTTAGGCACTGCACATAGCATTAAAAAAATGAGAAAATGCTACTTATTCCAACTCAAATTGTGTTTGTTGTGTAGGAATGGTACAATGGTACCTAGCAAAACTTCTATTTTATTCGGAAATTCGTATAGAAGCAAATGAGTGTGGCTTATATGGATAAAATTGTCTGAATTTAGATTCTGGGATGTACGGTTGAAAATCACTCGGGTTCCCAGCAATACACCCACCGAGTGTGAAGTCGATAGCACGGACGGTTCCCAAGATGCGCAACACAAACACGGAATGACAGATTCATTATAGATGGATGAAACCTGCGGAGCCTGCCAGCTTCTCTATGTACAGGAGCTTGGGGATACATCTGCAGTCTACCCGTGTAATCATTTTCCAGGGATTTTGCATTTTGACCCAAAACGTGTGACATCTGGAGGCCTGCTTGACTGTTTTAGCCGTGGACACACATGCAGCTCCTCTAATTTGGAGCCGTGGCCCAAATTCCAGGCTGCGAGCTGTCAGAGCTCACGCCATCATTTACTATAATTCACCAAACTGACTCCGGTTCTGTGCAGAGCCTACAGAGACCTCATGCTATATCTGTCCGCTGTGCTGGAAGTCATTTTCAATGACAGCAATGGAAAGAACCTCTCATTCTCTATTTTTTTTCTCCCCCCTCCAATCTCTGTCAGTGCACTGTGGAAAATCAGGGTCTTCTCTACCACAGACCACCTTCAGTTGGAGTTTATGTCAACAATCTGCGGGGGTGCAAACTCTAGAATCAATATTACTCAAAGCCACAAAGTTTAAATGAAGATTACTGCTGGATTCTTTCTTGATCTATTGTATTAGTAACCCAACATTGCTCACACCTTTCACAGATTTCCAATACGAAATTGATTGAAAAGCTGATGGTGATCCGTCTACGGGACCACGTGGACTCGCCGGTTACATAACGAACCGATACTCCAGCGGCGATGTGCAACCAGCTCCTCTAAATCCATCGCAAACATGCATAAAATGTTTTTGTTTTTTTGTTTTTTTCGGCGCGAGATGCGATCGATGCGGTTGTGTCATAGGCGAGCCCGCGCAGCTCGACACGTTTGTCAGCAAAATTCAGTTCATACGAGACGTAGTCGGGGGGCTCTATCGATCCGACACGTCCGGAGGGAGGCAGCGAGCCGGTTTGATTCGGTTCTACACGGGAAGTTTGCGCCGCCTCGGGCCTTTTTCCACATTAGCCGATGAAACTGCCGCAGAGGTTGGCCCGGAATGACAAAACGGGCGCGGTAGCGCATTTATTCTTTCCTGTCAGAAACGACATTTGAGTTAATTCGACGTCGACTTCGCGGCCCTTATTATCGACAGGGAACAGCGGCGTAATCCCAGGTGTTAGCAATGACGCTAATTGAGCCTCCGTCCCATTAAAGTCAAACCGAGCCTGTGACGGATCAGAACCTAATCGCTAACACCTGTGTTTACCTACTATTTCATGTCAATATGGCTGCCATGGGAAAGATGATCAAGCTCCTCCGACTTTAGGCGTCAGGGTTCGTCACATGGAACATTTAAATGTTTTATTTCCAGCCTCCTCCTCCGCTCGACTGCAGCAATGCCAGAGCTAAACCTGTGAAAGCTCCGCGATGACGGATTTAACCGAACCGGTGGCGGCGGCTGTTCAGTGCGAGCAGGACGTGAAACACTGACAGGCAGAGTGGCCCCGTCCATGTCGCCGGTGACGTCTCCCTCTCTGGCGTATTCCCCTGACCCGTCGGCCTGACCTTCAGACGGGCGAACGCAATCATAAACTATTCATCAGAGTGTCCGACTTATCTGTTTAAAGTTAAATAAGGTTAACAGTTTCAGATAAAGGCGAGAGAGAATCAGAGATACCGCGGCACTTTCTAATCGTGGCTCTAATATTTCTAAAGGGGAGCGTGTCGATTTTCAATCGAGTATTACTTCGAACTGAAGATATTTGTCCTCCTGCTGCACCCTCACAGAAACACTTCTGGTTCATCTCAGCGAGTGTTGAAAATGACGGCCGAACGTGCGGAAGCGGAGCGTGGTCTGGACAAAGTCTTTCCAGAACATTATTTAGAGTATAAAAGTTTTATATTCTCAGATTCTGATCCCATGTAGGCCATGTCCACAGTTACGTTATAAATAAACCCTTGGCCTAAATTCTCACGTCTCATTCGTGCTGCTCAGGCAACTCACTGATTCTGTAAATCTGATTCATTTATACAGGGAGGGTTTTTATCTTGATTATGAAGTGAAATGAATTTTATTTAATATAAATACCAATCAATAGAAAATGTACTATGACATCTCTAATAAATGAATACGTTACAAACACAAATGAAATTACATTTTTTATTATAAGAGAAATTTCCTTTTAGAATAAAATCTATTAATGTATGATGTAAATTCAATTTCTAACTCTATTTTTGCAGTTTTAAGCCCATATTACACACATATTACAGGAAATTGAAGGAGTTATTATTGGAAATGCCCTTATTTATCATGTAAAAACCAACAAATACACACAATTACATAAAGAATAAAGTTATTTTATCTACAGAAAAGTGTTGTATTCTTATGTGAATATTAGGTTTTGTTATTTTAGACTATATTATTGACGCCCCAGCTGCTGCAATATAATTATAATATCTGAACATTAAAAGTGAACAAACACAACATACATATGACTGAACTGATCCAGTGTTATACCCGGCTACTTCATAGTGTATAACTTCCAGGAACGCAGCGCGGTTAAAATAAAACCTGTGGCCGCGACGTCCGCAAATTGTAACCATTCAGTCAAAATGACTTATTGCCTCAACGAGTCTGGAAGTAAGTGGGACAGAAGCTGCAAGACGGCAGAACTTTTCCTCCGCCGGATGCCAACACATGTCTGAGGGGGCTGTGCGTGACGGTGGCTTTGACTTTGGGTTTTTCGACACGACGCATAACTCACGCCGCGCGCGTCTCTTCGCGGCGAGGCGGTAATTAACGGCCTGGTGTAGCCTGAGATCCGATACGGTGGGGTCACTTTGGCTCAGTCAGTCAAAAGACGGCAGCGGGTCGACTGATGGAGGTCCATGGGCAAAAAAACCCAGATACTCACCTCTTTAAACTTTGCAACTTCGAGGGCGATCGTGTTGCGGCGCTTCCTCGTCCCTTCCATGATGCCGCTGTTGCAGTCAGCCAAGAAATGCGGCCCCCCCCCAGGCGGGTGCCAAAGTGCTGGAAAGAGCAGTAGAGGTATTGAACAAGGGCCTGGTAGTGTGGGGGGGAAGTGGACCCATGAAAATCATTTTTTTAATGAATGAATTGGACTCTCCAGTTAATTAATTCCTCAAGTAAAATGATGAGTGAAAGAACCGATATAACCATCAATATCATATAACCTGAGTGTATTTATCTTAAAAACCTTTTTATGCTTGTTTATTATTAAGTATTTTCCCATGCACTTGATGCACTGGCATCAATAGGGGGTCAATGACACTAAGAGCATTCAGTGCAACACCCCTGGTAGTGTATGCATGAATTCAGGTAGTCACACAGATTTGCATTGGGGTGAGTTGTTTTTTTTTATTATGGCACGTAAAAGCCATTTAAACCATACAATATGTCATTTCTTCAGCTGATGTCTCTTAATCAAACCAATAATAAACACAGTTGTTGACTTCATACACTGAAAAAATGTTCTAATTGGTAATACCTAAATGCATTAGGTTCATTGAAATTAAATAATTAAATTGGACTTACTCCAACTAATTCATGAAGTGCAGTTATTTAAACTCATCAATTTAATTTCAATTAACTTAACACATTTCTTAACTAAAAAAGAAGCTTCATTACACCCAATAAGTGTGTGTGTGTGTGTGTGTGTGTGTGTGTGTGTGTGTGTGTGTGTGTGTAGGGGATTCCTGGCTAGTCAGTGAAACTCCTCTCACTATAAAAAGGGAAATTTCACCTCCTTTTAGTGTCAAATGAGGAGTACTGATCCCAATCATCCCAGAATTCACTTAAATTACTTTTTTTGCAACTTTGCCCTATTAATATCTCTTTCTTGGCGTGTTTGGTTCACTCGTATTTTTTTCCCTGTATATATCCAATTATAGTTTCAGATTTCTGAACTATAATAAACTTACACACGCGCGCACACACACACACACACACACACACACACACACTCATGCACGCACCTGCTGACACTCGTTTTGGCTCCATCGTGGACAGCTGAGAGTCTCATGACACTCGAGGGAGGAACAGGAGAATCCAGCAGGTACAATATGTTGGACGAGGTTCAGGCTTTTTTCCGTTCCCCAAAGCCAGCTGAAAGACTATATGCATATTTATTCAGGATGGGTGTGTGTGTGTGTGCTCACACAAGCAGCAACAAACACACATTGCAGCTCCTGTTTATTGCTTTACTTTGTTCATGTGCCCATTGTCATCGGAGCAGAAAACATCTAGAGTTTTGAAATCTTTCTCAGTATGCATCCGTCTATTCGTGCCGCTGACCTTTATCCACTGGCCCTGGCTCTCCTGACCTTGACGGCTACATCCAGAGCCAGGAAACACAAGCAATACCTATTTTATGCTCGTCGTTGGCCACCGCCCAGAAACACCTCGTATTGACTGGGAGGACTTGGCAGCCGGTGGTGTGACCCTTTTGTTGCCTGTAATGGCGATGTATCAGCCAGTGATCCACACCACCACACACACACACACACACACACACACCAAGCCTGCCCCGATCTCTGTTTCCGGAGAGGACATCTATCATAACAAGAGCCGCCGTTGGCGCGAATTCACCTGCAGGAAACGAGAGCGGGAGAGTGCAAACCTTTGCCAAAACCAAAATTTAATTGCTGGGACCAGATAATTAAAGTAGTTCCCTGCCTGTACGGGTAGCACCTGGACTGTACATAACAAATGTTGTATAAAAGTTGCATGGCAAATTCCTTTTATCTGCAGTGGCGATGGAAGTTTTCTCTTTTAATACCCTCACATATTGTATTTTTTAGGAAATATAGCCACACATTGGTCTTGGCAGAGTTTCACTCTCCCACTCTCTTTAAAGTTTCAGCTGTTTCCTGCAGGCGAAAACCTTTGTCAAGCCTTTGTGTGGCTATATTTCCCTAAAAAAGACACAATATATTCAATGTGAGGTTATTAAAGCTGAAAACTTCTATCTCTAATGCAAATGAATGCTTTTGCCTTGCAACTTTTGTTATGGAAGCAGTCCAGTTGCTATCCATATAGGCAGGGAACTTTGAACTGAATGGGGTGAACTTAAGTGCGCTTTCACACCACTAGTTTATAATTATGTGGTCCCAGCCATCAGATTCGAGCGACACGAACCGCCTCCGTATTGACCATTTTTATTCCAAAATGAGTCACGGGCTGCATCTGGAGGCAGAGGAGAAACGTTATTTTCACAAATGAGGTCATACGGGATGAACATTATTCCAAAAACAAAAAAATCACATGGTAGCCTATGGAATAATTAATATCCCCTTGATAGGACCCAAGGTCACGTTTTCATCAGATTGAACACATCAGTCAATGTGGAGTCAAGCAAACAGAGACAATCTTAATTTCAGTCCAGTGCAAGTTTTAGTGCACCCGAGTGCATTAACAACTTTATGTCTGCACCTTTGGTTTAACAGGAACATCGGGTGTGCACCAACTGCACCCACTTAACACTTAAGCTCTGATATCGTGAAAACTAAAGGTCAGGAGTGTCCTAAAACTTCACTGTGATTTAAAACAAACAAGCTGTGATAATAATTCCTGAATCACCTTTATCTCACCCTGACGTTTGCGGCTCCAGAGCTGAGTTAACGTGGCGGTCGACGGGACAGTCAGTCAGCACTTTCTGCACTGTTGGGAATCCTGTTTGGATGGAAGTAACATTGATGGAGAGAGGACAACATCGCCTACATTCTGATGCATGAATTATTCAGGTAGAGTGGAAGCCGTGGTATTTGGAAGTCTGAACCTCCAGTGTGTAATGTCATCTCACCTGAGGCCACGCTCAATACGCAAACATTATAAAACACTGAAACACCCATATCCCGTAAATGGGATCCACCCCAAAATAAAATGGGTTCACCCAAGGCCAATTATGCACAGTACTAGCAAGTTTCATGAAAATAAGCCCAGTAGTTTTACACTTTAAACAATCTTTCCTTGGCTAAAGTAACACACTTTCGCTGAGCTGAGGATGAATACGACACACTTTAAACCACCAGGACCATAATAAAGTCACATTAGCCGATCGAATCAAATGTGAATGTAAAGAGGAGCCGGTTGTTTTCACGGATGCATTATTTAAGACGACAGGGGACACTTGAGAAGGGCTTGTTTACGAGGACAGCTGTGGACAGACAGACACATCTGAACTGTGCCTGGCCCCCCCGGCGATAAAGGTTACCACCGAACCGCTCGTGTTCATATTCCCATACACTTAGGACCCGTTAGCGCGCTGCCTATTTATATCAGTGGATGTCAGAGTCCACGCGGATGAATGCTGCCTTAATTCAATGGAAGCCTCCTTTAAATGATTATAAACCTCACACAGCGGGGCACATGCTGTACATATATTCCTGGCCTTCCATTTTAGATTTTTGCCCTGCTGCCGGCTCCGTGGTGTAAAACCTGTTTTTGTGAATGGAGGCGACAACTTTCCACTGAATATGTGGCACCGTCGGGGGAAGCAGCATCCGCACCTAAAAAGAGCCAGGAAAAGCCCACAGCCGGGGGTTACTATGACGATATCCGGGCAACCGGTGACGTCGGCCGCGGGTCTGGATCCCTCTGGAGCTTTGACGGAGGACAGCCTGACAGAGAGGAAGGAACGGGGGAATCAAACTGTTGCTGTTCAAGCAGCACCAGGCTTCACTTTGATTTTGCAAGAAAACCGAAAATGGGAAATTCACATCCTTCCTGTGTTAGTTAGTTCCTCTCTCTCTCTCTCTCTCTCTCTATCTATATATATACATATACATAAATATATATACATATATATGTATATATATATATACACATATACATAAATATATATACATATATATGTATATATATATATACACATATACATACACACATATACATATATATACATATACATATACACACACACACACACACACATATATATATATGTATATATATAGGGTTAGGGTTATAATATAACCCTAACCCTATATATATATATATATATATATATATATATATATATATATATATATATATATATATATATATATATATAGGGTTAGGGTTATATTATATATATTATATATATATATTATTGTATGATGAGAAGGTATTTAGTTTGGTACTAGTAGTATTTGGTCGTCACACATGGGATTAATGGTGTTCGATGTGTGCTAGATGTTTATAAAAATTTATCATCTACAGAATATATCAAAGCAATTAATCTAATAATTTGAGATACAGATCAAGTAAAAATGCAAACTGCATTATGCTGCTATAGAGAGTTGAGGTTAGGTTGAAATTTTATTATGTCAAGTCATTCCATGAAATGAATTTATCTAACTCAGGATATATATTTTATGTTGATTTTACGTATTTATTTTACCCGATTTTAGTACTTTCAGAATAATTATTTTGAGTAGAATTTACCTCACTTTTTCAGGAGATTTTTACCTAAACACATTAGGATAAAATTACTTAAAATTTACAGCCTAATTAAAACTTTTAGCTATTTTTCTGTATCTTAACCTTTAATACATTTTTACTTATATGCAAATAATGCACAGAAAATGGAAATTATTTTTTTTCTATTTATTTTTAACTGAGTTAAATTAGATTTTTTTTAAGGGTAGATTATTATCTTTTAGAATGAGTATGACATAAGGGGTCAGATTATTTTTTTCAGTTACCCCATGGGAACTTGCTTCCTAAAAATGATGTATGGTGGTCAATGGCGAGAACTTGTTTTTTTGTTTCTGTTTAGTTTGTGCCATGAATCACACAAAATGAGGACAAGGAAGTTGTGTGTACTATGATAAAATGAATAATTATCTGGTATCACATCAATCAGTCGCAGGATCGAATGGTGGTTTCACCGTCTCTAAATCCATCACCTCCCACAGAAACACATCCCTGGAGTCTCGCTAAATAAAAAAAAAAACACTTTTATACTGAAAACATGGTCAGCAACTTGGCTGTTTACGGGGTTCAGGAACTTTTTTCCACTAAAACATAATAGTGTGGATGTAGCTGCTAAAGCTGCATTTACAATGTATACGTCACCGTGAATGGAATCAAAGATACAGACCCGTGTCTGGAGCTGCAGGGTTAGCGCTTATACTGTACCTGTTATCCATGGAAAACAGGAAGAAGAACACACACACACACACACACACATATATTTGCACAAACAAAATCAGAGCACAAGGCATCCTCCTTCCCATTTTAGATTTAATTCACACAGAACAAGATTAGAGAGGATCCAATCAGTGGTGACATTGAGCCTGGCATCCAGTGCAACGGGACGCCAGGGAGACCTAATCATCCCCACTGTTCCGAGCCGCCAGCCAATCAAATCCCCTCCCGACGAAGCAGATGGTCGATATCATCATCTTTTCCCCTTTTTCTAGGTGAGATTATCTCCTCGGCCTCGAACCGCATGTGTGGATGTTTACTGTGACTGTGGCTTTTCTGCCATTCAGGGCAGCGAGGTGCTGATGCTGCGTGTCCCATGATGCCGAGCTACCCGAGACCCCATGGAGACGGTTCAGGATGTCCCACCGAAAAAATGATACCACATGTTGTATATAAATCACATTTAAAACAACAATCTGACCTAGGATGTTTCATTCAGCAGCCAGCCCCGAGTAAATAATTCAATTTACGGCACGAACTTGCCTTATTCAATCGTTAATAAGCAAAACATCTCCCCGTTTGCTAAAAATAGCAAAAGGATTTCTTTGGTCTTTCCCCCCCCCAACAAGAAGATTACTCCTTACGTCACAACACAATTTTCTCCCCTGTCCTGCCCCCGAGATTACAGAGGTGGCTTATGCTGGGGTTTAAGTAGTCCGCCATAAGGAAAACAATGAAGCCGAAGCCGTGCAGGAGATGACATGACTTCTGATTACAAACTCCTCTGGGGGAGAGAGAGAGAACAGCAGGCCAACGGATGACGTGACGGGTAATTTACCCCCAAGGGTAAAGCGTTCAAAATCACACATCCTACTCCAACAATCTGCAGTGTGTGTGTGTGTGTGTGATTTTCTGATTCTCCCCACTGTTCCTCGTTTCAGCAAGCAGCAAACAAGCAGTCGTGAGGCCGAGTATCGAACTTTCCGATGCACGCTGCATCCTAACACGTAGCATCACGCGGTAATGTCAGGCCTTCCACGCACAGAGCGAGGATTTCACTTGCATTTTGCCCCTAAAAATAGGCGTGTGCCAACTGGAAAAAAACAAAAAATGATTTACGAGCCAAGACTGCAACCTTATTTTTTCACACCCCCACCCCCCCCTCACTGCTGAATACCACCAAAAGCTAGAAAACATTTCACACACTACATTTACCCTTATATATAGTTTAGTTTCAGATAATAACGTCTACCCTTTCAGTTTAAAAAGCAATCTGATGTCTTATAATAGACGCCATGGCAATAAACAAGAGTGACACATGTTTGTACAACTCCAGAAGCGGTAAACACATCCCTGCTGGCACCGTGCCACAGGTAAGGTTCTCCAACGCGGTCTAATTAGAAGCGCCGGTGTAATGGAAGCCGTCGCCACTCCACTAGAGCGCTGAAAACGGGGCAAGTTTTCCATGTCCGGCGAGGGGTAACACAAGAGGGGCGGCGCGCCACTTAAGGGACAGGGAAGGGCTCACCGTTACACCTGTTACGCACAACCGCCCCGCGGGAACCCGCCTTTAAGAGTCAAGCTGCCGACATCAAGATGGCAAGGATTACACAGGTGAACACAGGTAGTGACAGAAGGAAAGGACAGCGATAGATCACAGAATAGGAAGAGAGGAAGAAGGAGCGAGGGGGTAGATAGTGAATTAGGATGCATGCGAGTAAATGAGGGGAAATGGAAGGGAAGGAAATAAGAAGGTATGGAAGGAAAGAAGGAGATGTGAAAGGAATGAAGGAGGTAGGTGAGTAAATGAGGAGGTGTAAAGAGGAAGAGGAAGAAAAGAGGTTCAGAAGTAAGCAAGGGAACATACTGTAGAAGTAAATAGGGATGCATGCGAGTAAAGGAGGAGGAGACAAGGAGGTAGGAGTGTAAATGAGGTTGTACAGAGGCAAAGAAG